>JAQZBX010003718.1:0-63938 GCA_029593785.1 Cabassous unicinctus
AAAAAAAAAAAAAAAAAGGATAAATATGACTAAATAATATAGAGCCAAGAGCCCTGAACATGTTAATATATTCTGCAACCACCTCTGCTGTAAAATGCAATAAATAACAGATGTCATAATAATGGCCTGAGACATCATGAAAAAGTCAAATTATGGGTACTGTGTTCTATTTAAGAAGGCAGACAAACATACTGGAAAATTCCCAACTAAGTTCAAATGTTTTATGCTTCAACTGGAACTAGATATTCAAAAAATGTGGCCATCTGGAATAATTCATTCTCCAAGGTTCTAGATAGCTGAGTTACATTTGATATCTTCTTTTTCAAGGAGCTAAATATTTCCATATGACAATCTGAAAATATACAGATTTCATACTCATGTTATCAGGGAAGATCAGGTAGTGAGAAGCCACAACTGTTTTTTTCTACCCCAACTGTGTAAAGAAGATTAAAATTCCTTTATAGCCTCCACAAATGCCGGCTATTTATTTATTTAAAAAATACACTCATATGAAATGCAGTAGGCACTGTTATAAGCACTTCACAGTTAATTTCACTAAGAAGCACATAAGGTAGGTTCTAAACTTATTTACTGATAGGGAAAGTAGCACAAAGGGATTAAGTAACTGGTCCAAATTCTCATAGCTGATAGGTGGTGAAGCCTGTCTTGAACCCAGGTATTCTGGCTCCAAACTTTGCTCTCTTAATCACCACATTAAGTTCTGTTCTTTCCAGTATGGGAAAACACAAAATGGCCCTAAGGTGGACACTTTTTATTTGTTTGTTTGTTTTATTTAGTTTTGGTGGGAGGAAGATGAGCAAGGTGCTTAGATATATTACCAAGGATGTCCTTTTGTTACAGGAGAGATTTAAAATTTAGGTTTATAAATTGCTAAAAATAATCAGGAAAGTGGAGATTTAAGATGATGAGGAAACTATTAAAATATGGATGAGCTAGGCTGAGTAGAGAGAATTTGCTTCTTGATGCCATGCTTCCAATCTCAAAGTTTTTCAAAATCACTTAATTTTTTTATATTGCTAGCTAAAGATAAAACATTGTCAATTTTCTTGGACTCGTGTTTTTGACTTTTATTTGGATATTTTGGGTAGGATTTTATTATTTTTTCCTTAAATTTTGTTTATTTTAATTCAATTCATTAGAGATGGTAAAATTTTCTAATTAATTTAATTCTCTTTATCCTCTTACCTCATTCTAATTTCCATCTCCTCACAGGATATCCTTTTAATAAGTTTATGCCATATATTTTAATTGAATATGTTCTTTTGTACAATGTGCATTGCTTTCTTTGCATGCATTTTTATAGTATTATGCTATGGTTTTTATTCTGATGTCTACATTTTCACTATCTTTCCATATCTAGCTATATTGCTATTATGTTTCATGATCTAGCCACATTGCTTCTCACTGATGAATGATTTATGCTATCCATCCACAGTTTTTACTTTTATGATATTAAACAGCTCTTTAAAACTTTTTAAAAGTGAGGATGTTGTTCTAATTTCTAAACTAAAGATTTATGACTTGCAATATTAATTTCTACAAATAAGACTTTTAATGTCTACAATATACATGAAAAATTGATGATTTTTATTTTTAATTTTAGATTGAGTAATTATGATTAAATTTTAGTAAACAGAATATTTACTAATCAAAGACTCAATCTATAGCCAATTGATCATTATCCATAAAAGTATTATTCTCTTTAGGCTCCAGAGCATAGTTCTAGCATTTATCAATGTTTCTCCTATTAAATATTGATTAAATAACTACTATATTTACTATGTTAATAAGGGACAAGTACCTGGATTGTTGTTTTGACAGAACAAGAGGAAAACACCAGAGGCTATGGCAGAGAATTTTACTAGCTAAGGTATACAACAAAGCTCTACAATATATGGCCTACCCAGTAATTGATGCCTTCGTATTTTGAATGTTTAAATTTTTATTTTGCTTTGTTTAGAAAATTGGAATATTTGTTTGTTGTTCAAATTATAGAACTAGTATCTTAATCTTAAGTACAAATATTAGACATCAAATGCATTCAGCTGTTTCCAGATTAATTTCAGATAAAGGGTAAACTTGGGAGATGGAAACAACTATATTTAACTCTATTGGGAGCAGGAATATGGATCTAAAAAGAACCTAGGAAAGTTACTCCAACAATATCTACACTTCCAAGTCAACTCAAATTAGATACATATACAGATTTTCAGAGTTCATGGCTTGCCATTCATGATAATTTCCTGTTGTTTACTACTCACTTCTAAGGGAAAAGAGATGGATTCTTTAGGAAGTCTCATCTCTCATAAATAAGTTACTTGGGCTTAAGATATTTTTACATTATCACATTATTGCCTGGTCTGGTAACCATTCTAAAAAAATAACTCCAATAAAATTTACTAATATTCCTCTCAATATTCATCTGACAATACCTTAAATTGAATTAATTTATTCGACCTGTTTTTTAATATGTCTTATTTCTTCCTTCAGGAAACTATCCCTTTGTTAGGAAACAAAAATATCTTCTTTACAGCAGGAAGAGACTGGGCGGGGTTGAAGTCAATGCCCAGGTATATTTCGGAACCCCCAGGCTACCATTTGTTCAGGAGCACGAAAGTGTTCTTCTCTTCCACAGCTAGGCCACCATTCTCGTACCTTGGCGAATCTGAAGCCTTCACTTCAGCCAGCTGTTTCTACCCAGGATGTGTCAGCCTGTACCTGGGATTTGTGTAGCTTATTTTTAATTCTCCAAATACCTATAATGTATATACTCTTATTCAACAAGTTAAAAATTAAAATAATAATTATTGATGCATTTAAATTTGAATTATCTATTAATCTGTGAAAATGTTTGCCTACCATTTGTCATGATCAGTGTTCAGAGAAGCTCAAGGGAAAATGAGTCCAATCATCACAATTAATATAATACCATTAATCCATGTCATGTTTGAGCTTATAGTATGTTGACTCTAAGAAAAATAATCTGTAAAATCTATATGAGTAAAAACAACTAGCACATTACTACATGCTGATCTTAGAGTAAAATAGGCTTATCATTTATTTCTATACCAATTAGCAAGAACTTCTGAAAAAGTATCAGTCAATTATGATAAAACTGAAGAGTGGCATCAAAGGATATTCTTTTGCTTCAGAGTATAACTCAAAATATTTTTGATAATCTATAAATCTCTGTCTTATGATATAGTTAATTTAGGTTTCAAGGTGAAATTCAGAATTGAGATAACTTGCAGGACTATTTTGATATAATGCATTACTTTTAGACCACCTTTGAAAATTGAGCTTCACTGATTAAATAGGACTTTAAAGCAAACATTTATTATTGTATTTTATTTTTAGAATTTTAGGGATTCGGTACTATTTTATAAGGTAAATTGTTTGCAAATAACACAATTTTGTTAGACTGCAGTAATAAAAGAACACTAACATTTTGCTACCAATCAAGTATTGAAATGAGTTTAGATTTTATCTTTTAAGTTTAACGAATTGTCCAACTTCTTTAATAAATTATTAATAGTGCCATTATAAAAATTGAATAAAGGATATCTGTTTCCCTCTAGAAATGAATTTAGACATAGAGAAATATTATAGTAAAAATCATTCCCTCTAGTTTTCTATCTAGCTCAGTCAAACAAATATAGCTGATAATACAGGTTATGAGATTAAATGCATCTCTGAGGCTTATCTAAATCATGCACATAAATTGTCAAAGACTAGATTCTGTCAGTAGCTAGAAAGATGATAAAAATCACTAAAGGGCAGAAGAGGTTCAGAAACATCACTTACATGGGAAACATTTGATTTACTTTATAAAGATTCTTTTCCAGTAGTGTTAATTGGAGACAGATGGACAGAATTTTAAAATTTCACATGAAGAGTTAATCGTGGAAATATAACTACCACAACGATTTCCTTAAGGTTGAGAATTGAGCATACTGAAAGAGTATGTGAATAACTGAAATACTAGTTTATGGATTTAGGGCCTAGATATTTATACCGATAATCTGATACCACTAAAATCTCATAAATATGCTATTACTAGCAATAGGCTGTTTAATTTCTAATGCCTGCTATTTGATCACTGCCTGTATTTTTCCTCTATTTTTCATCTTTCCTTTTCCTTTCCTTCTTCTCTCTTTCCCTTGGTCTCTCATTCTCTGCAGTTGAGACTCCCTACCTGTTCTTTCTCCCAATTCAACTCTTGATTGTCTAAACTCTGGTGGATATATTTAACTCCCCATTGCTCAAATGTTGTCTTCACTGGGGAGACTCAAATAGATGGGATAAAAAGACTCAAATGGAAACATTTTCCTCTTTCTCCTTCAAAGATTCTCCCTATCTCAGACATAACATACACTATACTTTGATGATTTATTTATATATGTGCCTATTCCTTTTTCTTGACCAAGCGGTTCTGAAGTCAGAGCCAATGTTCTAATTATCATTGTATACTTAGCCCTAGGACAATTTGTGAAACACAGCAGATTTATAAGGAATGCCTATTTGGTAAATGAATGAAATGACTAATTACTTAAATTTTTAGTCTAGTTTCCTCAGTTGTTCAAATAAGATAATCATGTTCTCTGTGGAGAATTCCAAGGGAAAAAAAAGGGGGATTATAAAAACTTGAAAATGAATTTTCCACTTTAGAGTTCTGTTAGACTCAGTGGGAGCATAAACTATCTAGAAGATGTTTTGGGATTTATAAAACGCTATACGAGGACAACGAAGCCAAATAAAATCAATGCATAATTTTAGTGATCTGAATCAGGAATTGCAGAATCACAATACTTGTCTTTCTTTCTCAACTAGAAAAGTTAGGAACCTTTTAAGTGTCACGATTGAGCCAAGGATGTATCCTGAAAATAATTTCACCCTCCTCCACACATCTTTGGGAATGGGTGAACTGCCACCAAAGAATGCAGCGATGACCCTGGAAGCTAGGTTTGATCTAGGAAACATGATATGAAATGTTAGACCATCTAGCGATAATATTAACTACAGCAGCAAGGACAGCAGCAAAAGCGGCAAAGCAATAACAAGATTTATTGATGGCTTTCCCATGACTAAAATTGCTGACAGATATTAGGTATCTCTTAGAATTATGATTTATTTTTCTTTGTGGGTATATAAATTCTGTGTTCAGTCAAAGCCTTTGGCAGCTTTGCATGAGTTAATTTATAGAAAACACTAAAGGGCATCTAAATTGTCTTATTTGAGAGACCTGGACAATAATTACTTTGCCAAAATTCATGCCCAATAGGTAAAAGAGTTTTGACCTCCACTATCAATGAAGAATATTAGGAAAAGAATGTAAGTTTCAAATAGGCTAATTTAGACTCAATGAATAAATACTATTATTATGCCCATTCTATAGAATAGGAAATAGGTAAGATAACTTAAGCAAATTGTACATAGTAACTCAGCAAGTAAATGGCTGGATTAAATGCAAAAACAGCTCATTTGCCTGATTTAAATGTCCACCCTACTTATTAATAACTCCATGGTAAGAGTTATTTCTATGCCAGAAATATTTTCCTCTAGACTTTCCCCCTCAGTAAGTATTTGGCTATTCATCTGGTTTATTAGTTAGATGCCTAAAGAGGAAGGTAAGGAAAGAATTTGAAAGATAATAGCAATTCTGTGAGAGGAGAAAGGAATTGCCACGCTGGCAGACTTCCTTTTTCTTCTTCTGCTTTTTTTAAGTGAATACGAAAAAAACAAACAAACAAAAAAACAACAGCCTTTACAGAGCCCTCAATATGTGCCAATCATTTAGCTAATACTTTACATATATTATCTCTAATTTATAAAACACTATCTCAACCTAATTTTAGTTTCTTATTTACACATGAGGGGAATGAGACTCAGAAAGATTAAATGATCTACCCAAGGTCATGGAGCCAGAAGTAGTAGTTAAGTCTTGCATATAAATGCTTGTAATAATAGAAATTCCTTGCACTTTCAGCTCCAGCAAGTTAGAGGAAGAAAGACTGACAATATTGAGAATGAAAGAATCTTATATAGAGGAAAAAAGAGAAGGCATCACTAGCACAGCAAAATGCCATAAAAATGAATTCCCCCCATTGGATTAGAATTCTAAGTTTCTATAGAAGAAGCTCTGAATCATTTTAATGTTTGATATACATACACTCAAGGTAGGTGAGGTATGTATTGATATTTCCAGGTTATTGATGAAGAACAGGAGATTAGGAAGTTTAAAGATCTTGCCAAAAATAATGAAAGTAATTCGTGATCAGACACATCCCTGGATAATTCTTTGCCCTATGCTCTTATCTAAGGAAAATGTCCTGTTAATAACATCTTATTAATAACATCCTATTAATAACATTCCATGAGGTGAAGGTAAATTCCACCAAAATTAACATTCTTGCCAGAAAGTGGAGGTCCTTGAATTAGATGGAGTGTCTAAAACCCACTAACTAGACTCCAATTCTATTCAAGAACTGTTACGGGCACCAACCCTGTGACCATGACAGAAGCTGTATCAGTTAGAAATTGCTAATAAGTTGAGAAGGAATAATTAAATGATCTTGTGACCACCAATGACACTGTTTATCCCTGCGGTCCATGCATTGAGATCAAGACCACTCCTCAGTTCTGTGAAAGACTCCTGGTATGCTGTGATATCAAAATTTCATTTGCTCTGGGGTTGAATTTGTAAGCTGAAGGTTATTAGTTACAACCGGATGGTGCTGGGATAAACACAAACTTACTATATATTTTTTGATGGGGTATTGTTACCTCAGGGAACATCCAAATCAAGTATTCAGCAACATGTTTGAGACTCCATTAGGATTTTATTTTTGCATAATGGGAAAATGCAGACTGAGTCATATGATAATAAAGGAAACATGTATTTTGATATGCAAATGTAATTCTAACATTTTTATTAGTGGACCAATGCCAATAAGGGGAGGGGTCTCTAGAGGAGAACTAACGGAATTTTGAATATTTTAATCAGTGACTTTGATCACTGAATAGAAGTCAACATTTTCATATTTGTGTGACACAGATTTAGGAGGATTATATAATATATTTCATGACAGTGGCAGGGTTCAAAAATCTTAATAGATTGGAATGATGGACTGAATCCAATAAAGATTTGACAGAAATAAATATGATTCTCCATTTAGATTAAAAATTGGTTACATAAACATGGATTCAGAGAGTCCTATCTCAAAAGCAGCTCAATGAAACGGACTGGATGTTTAAGTTGGTAATATAAGCCAAAAGTGAGACATAAGTTCTGAAAAAATATAAAATCCAAATAGGTTTAATGGCTTTGTTAAATATGTATAATAGCTATGTGGTAGTGTTTTTCAAAGTGATCCATTATTGCATCTTGAAATCAAATAGTGGTTCCTAAAGAGCTACTTATTTCATCTTTTATAACTAAAAACAAGCTAATATGATAGAATCAGATGGATGGAATAAAAATGCCAAGATGCCTTGTCCATATATAGGAATAATGGAATAATTATGAGAGTGTGTTTAGATTATTAGCTCTATAAGGGTAAAGATTATTTACTGTTCTGATTACTTCTGTGGCCAATTATTTTTGTGGTTGCTGTTGTTGTTGTTGTTGTTTTTACCGGGAGGTCCCAGGGATCGAACCCGGGTCCCTCCATATGGGAGATGGACTCCCAACCATTTGAGCCACATCCAACCCCTCTGATTACTTCTGAATCCCTACCACATAGACAAAGTGGTGCATGGCACATGGAGCCTAATCAATAAATGTAGTACATTGAATTATGATAAGAAATTATTTTTTCTAGGAGGCATGTTGAAAAAGTTTCAGAATCATGTTATCTGTCACTTTGCATGATTAAGCTCTTCTTGATACAAATATTCTTTCCATATTAGAAAAAAATAAAAAGCTATTTAAAATAGCTAGCTCCTTGGCGGGTTTTTAGTTGGTTGGTTGTGCTGGGAATACTGTTATTGGTGCTGAAAATGAAGCCAGGAAATAACTGTTTTATAATAGATATAATAGATATTTTGGTAATTATATTAATGTAAACACAATCACGTGTGGGTTGAAGAGACATAAAAGAATTATTTTTCATATAATAACTTATATTATTTGAATTAAGTGGTCTCCTAAACCTAACTCAAATCCTAATTAGGTATTCAGTATAATAGTTTAGCTAATTCTGTTCCCTACAAAATAAGAAGCTAATAAGCTAATTAAATTGAATATCAATGTTGGGACAACTAATAGATCCAATATTCATCAGTTTCAATTCCAATAGTGACATTTTAAAATTAGATATGAAGAATTTATTTTTTTCTTGGAGTTAGATATGCATTTTAATATTATCATTTATTAAAGTCTATATTTTATTGTTATTTAAAAAATACTTCCAAGTTTTGAGCATTTTTAATGATTAGAGAACCAATATGCAGTTTTTGTAGACAATTTAAAAATAGAAACAGTATAAAGGATAAAAATAAATTATTTATAACATCACTATTCAAGTAAACTCTTTCGTAGCTTTTCAGTATGTTTCTTTTAGTTATCTTTCATGCATAGAATTTTTTTTACTTGGGATTATATTAAGGCTAGTTTTTGGACTATTTATTCTGTTCCATTGACCTGGTAGATGATTCTTACATCATATTTTAAAATATTATTCTTGTAACTTTATAAAATGTTTATTAACTCTTGATAGAGAAAGCGCCACATTATTACCCTTTTTTCCTAAATGGTCGCAGCTAATCACATACCTTCATTTTTCAAATAAACTTTAGTATAATTTTGACAAGTTTCAAAAACAATCTCCTTAGTATTTTATTAGAACCTCACCTGTATTTTGTAAGAAAAAAGGCAACTTTATATGTTTTCTTTCTTTTTTCCATGAATATAGTATATTTTTCTCAGATACTAAAAAATAAATCCACCCCTAATAGTGACATCAGTGTTCAGTTGCATCTCTCTTCCTGCACTTCTTAATCGGTTATTTTGTCCACAAAATATTACTTGATCACCACCTTATTTAAATTGTAAATGAGAATGAGAAGTAATTTTTTTTATCCTCCAGAGAAATTTTAAAAAGTAGCACAATTAAAGTACAGTAGTGAGGGAAATAGATTCTGAATACTTCGAGGAGTATACTGAAGCTTTGGCTAAATTAAACCCTTCAGGATAGAAAAGGGTCTAAAATTCACCATGTCCTAAAAATAAATTTCACACTAAAGAGCTAATAATCACAACTTTAACTGCTGTATTGTCATCTAAATTCTCTCATTTAATTATAATTTATAATCCTAGTTAAAGTCACCTTTAGTGTGATGTAACATTCTTTAGGTTGGGCGATTTTGTATGTCAAATGCAGTTTAATATTGACAATTTCCTGTTGTTCAATATAATGTGGTTTTCAGATATTAAATTATAATTTCAAGGAACTATGAAGGAAAACACTGAAAGATTTCATTACATATTTGAATAAAAGGCCTAAAATCTATCCATAAATTAATTCTAGTACAACTCAGTACTTTGAAAATGAGTAGCAATGTACCTCATTTAATTTGAATAAAACTAAAAGTCAATTATTGAGCATGATAAGCAGAATTGTTCAAAATCAAATTAGGAGAAATGATAATATTACTGAAATGAGGAAAAGGAATATGACTTTGTTTAAGAAGTTAATCATGTCTATTTATATATACTAAAATACAATCCATTGTGAGTTCAATAGCTATATATTAGTTGTGAACACCTCAAAATAATTTTAGATAGACTCAATAATCAAAATGATTTATTGAGCAACAAAAGACATTCAATTTCAGAGATTATGCCTGCAATTTTAAGAAGACAAATAAAAGATCAGTCATGGCTGGCACCATTTAGTAGGATAATGTATTTCAGTGGAGCTAAGAAGTGGCTCAGAATATGGTCTTGACTGATTAAAGTCCTTGAAACCTCTACCTGAAAAGAATGAACAGAACGATATCAAAAGCAATAATGCCAAACAGAATATAACTCCAGAAGAGCAGAGAACCAGGAATGCTCCATCTAAAATATATGCAGAACACTGGTGAAAAGGAAAAGAAAGTAAATGTGCAAATATCTCAGGGACTAAGCTATGAGAAATGTGTACTAACTCTTCTGTGCCAAGCATTATTTTAAATGCTGGGGATACAGTAGAAAATGAGATGCATAAAGCACCTGTTCTCACATGTTGGCAAGGGTAGGGGCAGGGTGACAAAGACAATAAAATACTAGAGTAACAAAACCAAAACAAAACACACACACAAGCAAGGAGCAAGGTAATTTTGCATGATGATAAGTGGAGAAAGAAAATAAAATGTACAGGTGCAAGAATAATTTGTTCTGGGGGTCACACTTTGGTTTAGGGAACAACAGTATTATAATTTGGTTTATAAGCATAGGCCAGCTTTACTTTACAAGCATGTAAAGAATTAGAGGTTATGTTCTGGGGGCAATTAAAGGTGTTGAAAATGAATAGTGAACTTAGTCATGGAATATAACCTGAACCATCTCAGGTGGATATTAAGGATTGTATGTGTCCTAGTACCCTCTTGTTCTTTAGATTGGTTTTTCTAGGAGGGGGAGGCATGGATATGGAGAGATAGACACAAAGAAATTTGTGGAATTTTATAAACATGTAAAACTCAGATGTAAAAAAGTCTTTGAAATATTTCTAGTTTTAATAAATCAGTTTAGTAAGTTTTCATTCCTATTATATCCTAGGCACTATACTCAGGTTCTCCTAAAACACAATGATGTGGCAGCTCCTAGAGAATTTTAAATCAGTAGAAAGGAACAACTGCTAATGTTAGAGCAAATGTCATAGGATAAATATAAAATATATTATAGTAGGTATTCAAATGAGGAAGCAATTATACTGGAGTTGTTATCAAGGGAGTCTTTGAGGTGTTTCATATTCATGAAGAATACAAAATGACTTCTTCAGTATTTCTAAGTGTGTGATACATGTCCAAATAGGAAACAGACTAAACTAAACATGGGCATTTGAAGGAATCACAAAATACCAGTCACAAATGTTTAGCTCATTTGTGTCCCGTGAACATGGATAAAGAATGTGTTTTGAATGGTTGGAATCTGTGGTCCAACAATATGGTTGATTCTTTTCCTTATCCAAAGAATCTATCACTAAAAGAATGATTTGCTTACCAAATGGATTTAAAAGTTTTTGTTGGAAATGTTTTATTACTGAACTTAATAGGTTCTATAATTAAGAATAAGGAACAGGAATGTAAAATGTAACAATTTCCAAGGACTGTTAAATAACATGTTTCTATAAATATTGCAAGATCAAATATTATACTAATAGGTTCTTGCTCACAAGCAGTCTTATACAATGAAAGACAGCACTGGGAATCTCCCAATTTGTTCTTCTCCTATGAGGCCGTTTGAAAAATATCCTTGATGACTAATGTCATTACATGATTAATGTGCTTATTCTCCTTAATTTTTGACCCTCAAATCTGTGTGCAAAATATAAGACATTTAAATCTCCTATATATATACATGAAGTGACTTAAGTTATATTAGTTACTAAAATAAAGCATAAACATAGACATTGAGGTTTCTTGTTAATTATGCATCTTAACTTATACTTAATTAGATATACTAATTATACAATTTCATGTACAATACTTAAACTAATTACATAATTAGAATATGTGATTAGAATTTGTTGCTATATAAAACCTTAAAAAAGAAACATAATCATTCAAGCTTTCCTTAAATAATACATTATTATAATTTAAGAATATATTAAATAATATATAAAAAGTAAGGCTAATAGTTTCCAAGAGCTATGTCTGAATTCAATTTCTGTGGATACTCTCTTGATAAACACAAAAATTAACATATTTCTCATCAAATGCAAAGTAGGAGTTCCAAAATTCTCTGAAATATTTTTAAAGATTATTAGGCATTTTGTTGTATTCTCTTCTTTGAACACATATCACCAAGATTGTGATGACTAAGAAACTCAAAGACAAGATGGTAGATAGTAGAGATATGATATAAGGCATCCTTAAATTTCTGTAAACATATAAGTTGGCATAGTTAACTATGTACCTCCTTATGTCCCAAAGTTTAAATCCCTAAAATATTATAAGCAGTTTAATTTTCATACAGTGTAGATATAATTTTCAAGTCAGCCCTTGGAAGGTACTATCAAAATGCCTAGGAGAGAGAGAACATATTTTGTTTCATTTTGTGTTGAATATACACCATTAATTTTAGAATTTAGAAGCAAGGTATAATGGGTTGAATTGTATCCTCCAAGAAGATATGTTTAAATCCTAATCTCTGGTCCAGTGAATGTGACCTTATTTGGAAATAGGATTTTTTAAGATGTGACTAGTTAAAATGAGGCCAAATTGCATTAGAGTGGGCCCTAATTTAATATGACTGGTGCCCTTATATGAAGGGGAGAGGAGTGAGAAGGCAGACATTTGGGAGAAGGACAGGTGAAGATGGAGAAGGTGGAGTGATGCATCTATATAAGCCAATGAATGCCAAGAATTGCTGGTAAACACCAGAAGGTGGAAGAGGGAAGAAAGGATCCTGTACTACAGGTTTCAGATGGTGCATGGTTCTGCTTACATCCTGATTTTGGACTTCTAGACTTCACAACTGTGAGACGATAAATTTTTGCAGTTTTAACCCACCCAGTTTGAGGTACTTTGATGGCAACCCCAGGAAACTAAATCCCCCTATAAAGACCAAATATTTAGACTCATTGGAAAGTCAAAAGGTGGTAACATTTTCTTAAACTACACACGAATATTATAATATTTTATTCAGTAGAATTATAGTCTCATGGATACTTTACTCTTTATTAAGGGGAGATTGTGATTTTCTTGAAGGCTCAGGATGTTTTCCTATTTCTTTTCACCTGAAAAAATATTTTCCATGTCCTCTGTATTAGTTAGCCGAAAGGGTGCTGATGTAAAGTACCAGAAATCTGTTGGCTTTTATAAAGGGTATTTATATTTGGAATAAAAGCTTACAGTTACAAGGCCCTAAAGAGTCCAACTCAAAAATTGCTTTCTCAACAAAGTCTGTTGCCACATGTTGAAGCAAGATGGTGGGTGATCTCTGCCTGGTCTCTCCTTCTGGGGCTTCCTCTTCCTCTTAAAGCTCCATGGTCCCGGGATCTTCTTGATCTCAGCTGTAAGCTGGCACAGGGCTCGTCTCTCAGGGCTTCCTATATCAGTCTGGTATAGGGCTCATTTCTTTCCAGGTCTTTTCAGCTGCTCAGATGCAAACTATCAGGCAAATGGCTCATCTCACTTCTTGGGATGTTAGCTGTTTGAGCCTTCTCCTTTCTGTCACATGGCAGGACCAAAAGGACCAACTTCTCTCTTCTTCCATGTCTCTGGAGCTCTCTTTCTTCCTGTGTGTTCTTCGGTGAGTGCCCGTTTATATCAGCCCACCAAGGGGGGGGGGACTCAACCCTGAGTCATGCCCTACTGCCCTGGTCAAATCAAAGACCTAATCTTAACAGGTAATTTAATCAAGACATGCCAGCTGAATCTAATGCATTCAAAGGATATCATACCCAGAGAAATAGATTAGTTTACAAACATAATCTCTCTTTTGGGGATTCATAGATAATATAGAACTGCTACATCCTCAAAGAAATCACAGCTTACTTGGAAAAGAACTACTTTACAGTACAAAGAAAAAAGGTTTACTTAATGAAATAGCCACTTTTAAAACAATGTTCAAGTAGTAATAATAAAAGATGACAGAGAAGCAAACTATTTTTTTGTGTTTTTCCTTTATACATGATATTTCTACAATAGTGTGGTACTATCTCAGAGAGCACAGAGCAAAGGGCAAATGCCACACTTTATTCCATGGAACCAGAAAGGGGCATAATAATTTTTTTTCTCTCAACAGCTTCATTTCAGTTATCAAGTAAGAGAGGAAAACAGGAAAGAGAAAACGATAATGTCAAATTTGGTTATGAAAAATTGATATGCTATTAAAAGTAAAAAGAGTAGGTTTATGTTTTATCAATATTGGGTACTTTGGTGAAACCCTTTATTACCTTTTAAGTCATAATTTTCAATAAGATAATATTCAATAATTGCTTTGAGCAGGTAAAAAATTCCCTCACCTACAAAATAAAAATTCAACAGGTATCTCACAGCTTCCGAACCTATGCACTCTGCCTACTTCAAAAAGTCAAGTGATGATACTGCCACTATTTGTTGCATTCTTTGTAATTAAGGTTTAAGGGTGGAAATAAATTTGTGAGAGCCACTTCAGAGGGAATATTTGAAGTTTGCTTTTACTTCTGCACTAATCCTTTACTGTACTTATCTTTTCCAGGAAATTGCTGAAGAATTAAATTGTTTTGCCTTTGAAATTAACCCTGAAGGGCTATATAATTCTTGGGCAGTGCTGGCTTATGTAACTTATTAGCATAGAAAAAGAGATCCATGGAAAGAAACTTCAATGTGGAGATAAAACACTGATGTATAAAACAATATAATGGCAAGAAAAGCTACTTCCTTTCCGTAGGAAAACCCTCAGGGCCAAGTGTGCTAAAGTTTTATGCTAATATAAAATTGGTTCCAGCAAAGTACCCAGTCTTATAAGCTAACAAATTGATGCCAACTTATTTAAGTAGTTTACATCAGAAAAACAACTAGAAAACTGTTCATGGAACATCTGTTTAGAAGAGAAGTCTGGAATCATTAAAAATATATTTGGCATAAGATAATTAGTAGAAATGAAATTAGCACTGACTTCCTCTCAGCGATACGATTTTAATAAAAAAGGCAATAAACAGTGACTGTTGAGGAAAAGGTTTGTCTTTCTTATGTTAGATAAATAAATATTTGTGTTACATATTATTGAATGACAAAAGTGAGAGCAAATTCCCATAAGCAAATTCAATGTTAAAAAAATATGCCACCATATCATGTATGCAGTAATAGAAGACATAAAAGAAAAAGAGAGAAAAGTGAAATTTTGACCAAATTTGACTTTAGTGCTCCAATACTAATTTCAAAGTAAGATTCAGATATTTGCCCCAGGCAATTCTATTCTGAATGAATGTATAGCAAGTAGGGGATGTGGAAACATTTTGAACTTCTGAATATAGGTAATCATATTTGTTTTTTCCTCTTTTTCTGAGTTTGTTTAACTTTCAATAAGGAATAAAGGTAAAAGGGCCACCAAAATAGTACTTTCATTATAATTTTCTCTGCTTATGTCATTATTGTAACCTTCTTTGTGATTGAAATTGATATAAATTTTTAAAAATTATAGTCTTAGTTTATTTCACAGGAACAGAAAATCTCCTTTTCAAACTTAAAAAGGGCAAAGGATGAGAAAATATTTTTAAAACTTCTATCAATGCATCAGTAATAGTAATTCATTTTCATTTAGAAAATTCCACATATAAGGTCTAAATGGTGGCAGTCAATATGATTCTAATGAAGTTAAAAATGTTTTCTTTTTCTCAAAAAAACATTACAAACATACTTACATACAGGAGTTATCTTCAATTCTAAAATTGTCTTTGTATTTATAATTAAGTAATATTTATTTTAGTATCTGCAAAGAAGTCTGCCTTTGAATGTTGAGGGTTTGTTTGATTCATATTCATAGTCCAAAGTCTTGGAGTTAGGTCTACATTCCTGTTTAAAAACAAGCAAAGAAACAAAATTGTAATTTTAGTGCTAGGTCCCTGAGTGAGAAGAATGAGGTTCTCTTTTGTTCACTTTTCAAAACACAGAAAAACAAAAAAATAATTCACACAGTAAAAACATTAACACCTTGTTGAATTTATAAATTGAGTCAAGGTATAACATTTTTCCACTCAAATTAAGGTAAGGTGGCTTTATAATTATAATTTTAAATTGACATTCACCAACATTCATTAAAAATGACAATAGAAATACTATAGATTTCTAAGAAATACAATGCATAAATGTAGAGACATTTGTTAAAACAAATTGCAAACAGTTCCTCCCTCCCTCCCTTCCTTCCCCCTCTCTTTCTCTCTCCTTCCCTCTTTCTCTATATTTCTCTTTCTCTCTTTCTCTCTTCTCTTTCTATCTTTCTCCCCTTCACTCTTTCTCTTTCCCTCTTCCCTCCGTCCTTCCCTCCCTCCCTCCCTTCCTTCCTTCCATCTTTCTACCTTTCTTTCTATCTTTCCTTTCTATCTTTCTATCTACCTACCTACATATCATCTATTTATCTAAATATAGATTCTATTTTTCTAGTCTATCCTTGTAAGCTCTTTCCAGTTTTTTCTTCTCTTACTTTCTTCCTTCCTTTTTCTTTTCCTCTCTTTTTTCTCTTTTTCATTCTTTCTCCATTCTTTCATCCTGTAACCAAGAGTTAAGTATTAACAAATGATTATGATTGCTGAATCATTATATAGATGCTTTCTCTCTCTTTTCCAGTATATTATAGAATAGCCAAAAGTTAATACCTGAAATTACTGAATGTAGCTAGAGTGATCTCACCACTGTGTATGGTTACTCCAGATTGGCCTCACCATTGCGTATACTTGCTACTGTGATGGTAACCACTCTACCTTCCTTGTTTGAATCCATAAAAACACTAAACTCTTCAAAATCTGGGAGGCAGTTTTTTGGGCCCTTAGGCCACTGACCACCTTTGTTAGACTAGCAAATAAACTCTTTCTCTCTTTGAAACCCTGGTGTGTCAGGAATTGGTCTTTGAAGCACATTGGGCAAAAAAAGAACCCACTTTTGTTCATTAGCACTCCCATTCCTTATTTCTTTATCACCATATTTCTCTCTCTAACTCTGTAGTTATTTATCATATCTTTGTATGTATAGAAAAGACCACTGTTATAGTTAAGAATATTCTGTAAATTCATTTGAACATGTTTTTTCAGTTATACATTTTATTCTATCACTTAATGTCCTTTTCCTTTATGTTTTAAATGATTTGTGCTATATTTTAGTCTACATATTCCAACATTGCTGTAGATGAAGACTAGGATGTTTTCAGTTTTCATAAATCATGCTAAGATAACTTTCTATATATTTGTGTATAAATAAATAATATTTAGACATGTATCTATTCATTCAAAAACTGTAAACATGCTAAGCCTTTTAAACACATGTAGCCAACATTCAAGGAAGTCTTACCAATTAGGTCAAAATGTATTCAGCATTTTAGAAATCATTTTTAGCTTCCTAGAAAATTTTACAGCTCATAAGATCACAGATCTTGCAAAATATAGACAAAGCAGACATGAAAATAACGAAATAACTATTTTGATAAATTGATATATAAAAATGTGGGGTGCTGTTAAAATTATCACATGGGCTGCAAGTTTATGTGGAGGTTTTCATGGTTAAAATTTTTGGATATTTATGGAACATATGGATTGAAAAGTTTTCCTTGGTATGCTGACAAGGTGCTGATTGATTTTTTTCAAGAGAACAGTTTCAGTAAAGTGGTGGTTTCAAGTTTGATAGGAAGAAAGTTACAGAATTAGGGAGTAAAATCAGGTGGTAAATATATAAAACTTTAAAAAATTTGACTGGGAAGGGAAGCAGAAAATGGAAATTGTATCACCAGTGGTCTCAAGTTCCTAATAAGCTTGTAAAACATGTAGTAAAGAAAGTAGAGTGCATAAATTAAAAGTTTCTGGTAATCATGATATCAGAATTAGTGTAAGACATGGTCTTTGGAGTGATTAGGATGAAGGGTTGAGTATACAGAGAATTGATTACCTGTTTTTGTGAAAAAGGCAATAATGGAAGCAATATTTAGGACCAGGGGCAGAGAGTTCAGGTTAGTGTCATAGTCTGAAGTAAATGTATCTGAGTAAGATGAGGGGAGTGGGGAGTGATGATGGTGGTAGTGCTGCTGATGAAAGAGATCAAAAACTTGGGTACTGTTGCTGTTGGGCAATTTGCTATAATTATGAATTCCAAAAATATAACTGGATCATGCTTATAAACTGATCTGTTAATCTGGGCATGATTAAGTTATGATTAGGGCATTGACTGGGCCACACCCCGTCAGTAGGGCATTGAGCCCCATCCCTTTGGTGGGTGGGGGAAGAAAATATAAAAGGCATCACAAAGAACAGAGTTGGAGCAGTTTTTGAGAAGCAGTTTTGATGTTGGAGTTTTGATGTTGGAGAGAAGGTCCCAGGAGAAGAGAAGTGAGCCATTCGCCTGATAGTCTACAGCTGACCTTGTGGAGGAACCAGAGGAGCTAAGCCCGGAGAGAAACGCAGCCCCGGGAAGAGAGGAACCCAAGAAGCCTGAACCCTGGCAAACGTCAGCAGCTGTCTTGCTCCAACACATGGCAATGGACTTCGGTGAGAGAAGAAACAACGCTTTACGGCCTGGTATCTGCGGACTTCTACCCCAAATAAATACCCTTTATAATGACCAACCCATTTTTGGTATTTCACATTAGCACCTCTTTGGCTGACTAATACAGGTACATAAACAATATTTTAGGAAAATATAATTTATTTTTTCCTCTGTGGTAATAGCATTTTCTGCTAAGTCATCACTCAATACTAGATTTATCCTTCAGAAAGTAAGCAGGGTATAGTATTCCATTTTCTCCATAAACTGGAAGAATTGCACAAAGATAACACCCATCAGGAAGATACACTATAGAGTACCCAGTTGGTTAAAAATGATCTCAGATTCATTGTTAAGAGTATTGGATACTCTTTAAGTTGAATATTAGACTAGCTCCACGTTAAAAGTAAAAACTCCATTGGAAATACCTTACTTCTAAAGAAATACCATCATTTAATTTACATCTAGTTTTCAAAAGTATTAGAATGTGCAAGAATTATTTTAAAAAGCACAGCATTACCTTTATACTTCAAAATCATTCTAATTATGGTTCAGATATCAAGCCATATTCAGTTGCTGTCATCACTACAATTGTTTGACAGCAGTGAGACTACAGAAGACAGATAAAAAGCTAGTAGCCCTGTTATTAGACACACTGTAGAGTTATTGCATATAAATAAATGTTGTCATTTCTGATTTATCTTAAATATCTTTCTTCCTAAATTGACAATGATTAATGAACCTTTTTAAATAGGAAAAAAGCATGTTCCACTATTTTATATAATCACTAATATTTTTGAAGAAATAAAAAAGGTATAAAGAAGAACATTATAACATTATGGTCTACCAACCAGAGTAAGATATAAAGCACACAAAATAATGAAGTTCCCTTAATAATCCCCATCCCATTTCCTCTCCTATTCATTTCTCCCCAAAGGAAGAAAGGTAGATATTATCCTTAATTTTATCATTTGCATATATATTCTTATATCTTTAATACAGATGCAAGTATCCATAGACATTTTATAGTGTGGTATTATAAATCTAAAACTAAATAAAGTTTAAGAAATAGCTTGTGTAATTTTTTTTTATGTTAATGAAATTACATCTTGATATTCATCTATAATGAAAGTGTCACTAAAGTTTATACTTATTATTAATTGATTGCATCTAATTATACTATTATACAGCAATTCCATCATGAATTCTTCTGATAAAAGGCAATTTGGTAGTTTCCAATTTTTTACTCTTGTAAATAAAGTTGCCATAATATTATTATACATGTCTATTTCAGCACATGTGAAGATATTTCTTTTAGGCATATAACTAGTAAAAGAATTACTGGGTTGTGGAGTAGGTACATCTTTATTACATATACCATGCTGCCTAAGTTTCCTTTGGGTTGCTTTTCCACTATTATTACTGCTATTATTATTATTATGACTATTTTTATAAGTTTGTGATTTTAAAAATCATTCTGAACACCAAACCTTTTTTTTAATGGAACCAATATCTCTACTTTGTTACTTGTTTTCCCTTCCTTTTTATTTATCTACAGTAGCACAGAAACTTTTACTTTTAACATGATCGTATTTATCAGTTTTTTTCCCTCCAAACTTTTAAATTGTAAGTTTTAAGAAACTCTTCCCAAACTGAGAATTTAAAAAATTATACAAAACTTTTAAATTTTATCTTATATATTTAGGTCTTTGGTTTACCTGGAGCTAATATTGTAGGATCTCAAAAGTTATTTATTTTTCATGTCATGGATAACTAAGCACAATTTATCAACACAGATTGTGCAAAACCACCTTTGTTATAGAACAAGTTTCGTTATATCTTTGAGACTCATTCTAGATGATTTTAATCAATTAGCATCTTGTTTACACCAGTGTAATACAACACTTTCTTAATAAGTAGAATTCAGTGATAAGTCTCGACGTTGATGAAGGAAATAATTATGAACAAGACTTTGGAGCTAAATTGCCCAGGTTCAAATCCTACCACTGTGTAATATTGGCACCATTATCTAGCCTCTGCCTGCTTCATCAAAATGGGAATTATATTACTTATGTAACTGTTGAAGAGATTAAATAATACTTTAAATAAAAACATTTATAAAACAATGATGGCTGAGAGGAATTGCTATGTAAGTATAAGCATTATCATCATTCTTGATTTAGCAAATCGCTCATGTCTTTATCTCCAGAAATTTTGACTAGTACTTGTTTTTGTCCATTACACATGTAGTTTAGCATGAGATTTTCATGTTTCATAAATGTAAGCAGTTGGAGTTATACATGGAATTTACAGATTTCATTTATTAATTTTTACACATTAATTTGGGGGGGAATGGCATGTGTATGGCACTGAGTGGTCCTATCCATTGCATGATACACCTGTCCTTCTTCCATTTCTTCCTTTTCCTGTTTGTCCTCTTTCATATTCTTGGTCTTCTACAATTTCCTTCCATAAAATTTTTTATTGTTCTTCAAAAATACCTTGCACACCTTTGTCAGATGTATTCCTAGAAACTAAATATTTTGATATTATTTTAAAATGAATTTCCTTCAGTTATACTGTCTAAAGTTTTGTTACTGATGTATTGGAAAACAATTTTGTATATTGATGCTACAATTTATTCAATATTCATCTAAATTCAAACATTTGTCTATAGACACTAATTTTCTATATGAGCAATGCTATCTGTGTATAATGAACTTTTTCTTTCTTTCAGTTCTGCATCAGTTTTATTTCTTTTTCTTGTCCTTTTGAACTAGACTCCCAAATAAAATATCTGACAGTAGTAGTGAAAACACTCAACCATCCTGTTTTATTCCTGATTTTAAAAAGAAAGTTCAATTATATCACAAATGTTTACTGATGCATTTTTAGAAGATATACTTTTATTTAATTTGGAAATCACCCTTTTATTCCTAATTTGGTGTTTCTTCTATTTATAAAAATCAAATAATATGTCTGGAATTATCTAATTACATTTTATTTTCTCTTTGACCTGCAAATAATTTGAATTTTTCTGTTAATTTTCTAAATGTGTTGATTTTAAAAAGTTTCCCTGTTATATTATATTATTATTATTTTTTTGACGTACTGGGGGCCAGGGATTGAACCTGGGACCTCATATGTGGGAAGCTAGCAATCAACCACTGAGCCACATGAACTTCCCTGAGTTGGCTTTTCATCTGTTGTGCTAACTGTTTTGTTTATTCAGGAGACACCAGAAACTGAACCCAGGACGTCCCATGTGGGAGATGGTGATCCCTATCTTGTGTATTTTTAATTTAATGGAACCATTAGCAGACAATGCCTGTGTATAAAGTCTTTGAAAATTGTTGAGCTTTGCTTTAAGGCTTAGTATATGGCCAGTATTAATATACTACTGATATCAAGTTTCATGGCTTATATGTCAATAACTTGTTGCATTAAGTCTTTTTTCTTTATTAGAAATAATTATTTTATTTACATGTTTTTAAAGAACAAGGGTTAGAGAGATTCAGAAGTAGCATGTGACAATAAAAAATAAATTACATTCCCCAAATTACGCATTACTATTATATGATGAATGTGCTGGTTTGGAATTATGCATCCCAGAAAAACCTGTTCTTAATCTCAGGTCATATGTCCTGGCTCTTAGAGGGGCAGCCCTTGCACCCTGTTTACAGAGTGTGCTGCCATCCCAATGCTCAGAGATAGTGGGGCTTGTGCTCCCGGTGTTTGTGGAGAGCCTGACTGCCATTCTGATGCTATGAGAGGTTGGGGCCTTCACCCCAGTGTTCAGTGAGAGCATGTTCACTGCGCACATGCTTAGAAAATGTGGGTCTACTGCTCATCAGGTCTGGAGGACAAAATATCAATCTACAAATGATGCTTAGATGTCTATCTGCTGGGTTTTGGACTTATTTTGGATGCCTGTTTTTGGGGTCCAGAGGGCAGAATGTGGAGTCTTGAGTTATGTACCCCAGAAAAACATGTTCTTTTTCTTAATTTATTTCTGTGAGTGTGGACCCATTGTAAATAGGACCTTTTGATGAGGATACTTCAGTTAAGGTGTGGCCCACCTGAATCAGGATGCATCTTAATCCTATTACTGGGGACCTTGCAGAGAAGGGCAGAGAAAGATAATTCATGGGGAGCAGTCAGAAGTTGGAAATCAATAGAACCTGGAATAGAAGGAGAAGATGCTGCCATATGCATTGTCATGTGATGGAAAAGCCAAGAAACTCAAAGATTGCCTGCTAGTAAAATGATGTCAAGCCCGGGAGGAAGCAGGGTCTAGCCTCTGAACCAATGAGCCAATAAATACCAGTTGTTGAGCCATTCCATTGTATGTACTTGTTTTGGCAGCCTGGAAACTTAAGTGATGACTCTCTACCTGAAAGTATATTTAGTTTAATATTAAATCTGAAAATATATTTTGTCTAATATTAAACCTGGTTCATTTTCATGACTATTTGATTAGCATAATTTTCTTTTGCTTTTTTAGCTCCAATCATTTTTTGAAATTTTGATTTATATTTATAAAAATCATAAAACTGGTTCCTGTTTCTTTTTATTTAATCTTATATCTCCATATTTAACTGGAAATTTAATCCATTTATGTTTATCACAATTATGTATGTTTTGCACTTTTTGCTAACATTCTACAGACAAGTTGTCTTTGCTCTGGCTTGGCATTTCAAAGATCTTCAAAGTATAAATTTAACCTGCAAACTCATGAAAGAGCAGGTGCTCGGTTACTCTTTGGTGGGTAGATGTTTTTCCTGGAGTTCAGGTTTAGCATACTAGTCTTCTTACGGCTGTAGAGTCCTCTCTACTGGTGTTATTTGGTATTTCAGTTCTGACTTTCCACTTGCGTGGGAAACCCAATGCTTCAAGTTTTGTATCCAGCAACCAAGTTCTTGATTCTAATATTGGTGAAGTTTCCTAGGGTAGGTACAAATTCACTTCCAAATTTTAACTTTGGTTTTCAGATTCCTCTACATTTTTGGCCTCTGGGGATTTTTCTTTGTTCTTATGAGATCATTCATATATTTGAAAAGATATTTGTAATAGTTTTATCCAGCATCTTAAGTATCTTAGAGGGAGGCTATTAGGATTATTTATGCTGTCATATTGTTTAATAATATCTTTCCCATTATGTTTGTATGTATGTATATATATATATGTGACTGTGTATGTATTAGAATATATTTCCTGATTAAGAATTATTATTGATATAACTGTTGGAAGAAAGTTACTGCAGCTCATACATGGTAAAATGCATTATTTTCTATGAGCTGACATAGGAAAGCTAGTAAATATGCTACAAAAAGGACACATTTATTTATTTTTTCACTTTATTCTTTAGAAAGTGCATGCAAGTATAATGCCTTCTTCCTTTTGGGATTGTGAATGAGAAGAAAAGTTTATAAATTGCAGTGGCTTAAATAGTTGAAGGAAGGCCAGTGGCTTTCAAATGTCCCTTTGAATTTCGCTTAAACTATTTTAAAGATTAACTGTGTTTAATTTAGAAATGCTCTCTTCATGTCTTCCTAAAGAAGCCTCTGTTTGAGAAGCAGGCATTGATTATGTGTGGAACAAAACCTATAACCAAAGACAACAAGAAGGTTACCAATAAATTCAACTCCAGAAAAAAGAACATATATTTAAAGCCCTTTATGGATGGTACAAAAATAATGAATATTCTAACTCTTTACAATGTCTAAATTCATTTAAAATAATTGGAAACCTAAGTGAGAAAAAAACAGTTTAACATGGCAAAGATTAATATCTTACAATGACTGCAGAAAATTTCCCCAAGTACTCCTTTATTTCTTTTCCATTTTCTTTTATTTTATTTCCATTTGCTCTTAAATCACTAATCACCCAATTTCTAAAAGTCATGGTCAATACTGAAGTCATTTAGTAGCCTAATAGTCTGAGTATCATATGCCACATTACATAACTATATATGCCAATATAATCAAAATCTTAATGAAACCCAATTAAGCTGTCTGTGCTGTGGCTCTTCAGGTATCTTGTTTCTTTATTATACAAGTCAATCTCATTTTTAAGCCTTTAAAATTTGAACTAAGCCTAGAAATATATAGCTAATAGATGTTTTATTGAGATCCTGGTAAAATAAACCAATTATTTTCTTTATGTTATTAATTCTTCTCCTAGTCCTTTTTTTATTTATTTCTGTCCTGTGCTGTGTCAAACAAGAGTTGGGTTGATTTTTACTATTGTAAGACATATATGCGTAAAACAGTACATAAAACAAATTTGTCTTTTATTTTTTTATTTTTTATTTTTTAATATAGTTTTTAAAAATTTTTTTAAAAAGATACATAGATTACATAAAGGTTACATAAAACATATAGGGAATTCCCATATACCTTGCTCCCAACCCCTGCCACATTTTCCCACATTACCAACATCCTTCATTAGTGTGGAACATTTGTTACAATTGGTGAACACATTTTGAAGCATTGCCACTAAGCGTGGATTATAATTTACATTGTAGTTTACATTCTCTTCTGCACAATTTTGTAAGTTAGGACAAGATATATATGGATTGTATCTGTAATTGTAATGTCATTCAGGACAATTCCAAGTCCTGAAAATGTCCCTCTATTACACCTCTTTTTCCCTCTCCCTCCTCTCAGAACCTCCAGTGGCCACTTTCTCCACATCGATGATAAAAGTTTTTCCATTGTTAGAATCACAATAAGTCTATACTAGAATACCAGTAAGTCTACTCTAGTCCATCGTTCATTCCCCAGTCCTGAGGATTCTGGGATAGTGATGCCCACTCCACCTCTAATTGAGAGGGGCCTTAGATACCATGGGGCAGACGGATGGGACTATCTTGCTTGCAGTTGCAGACTCTCTCTGTTCCTTGGGATGGTTGTTGTCTATCATCATCTCCTTGTTAGTTGTGATGGGTGAGTCCAATGAACTGGAATAGATGTTGCAATTCTGTTGAGATTCAGGGCCCAGCTGGTACATGGAGAGCCCAAAGATTTGTCTCTTGGGCATACATGTATCAACTCTAGCACTAACTGTATGTTCAAATAGAAGGGGCAGAAGAGCCATGTGTAAGGAAACCACACCCGAATCCAACTCTGTCACATTAGGGAGGATAAGTTCCCAAGTAGGGCCCACTGGCAAGGCATCAAACTCCTGAGCTGTCTACCCTGCCTATAGTGTCTGGATTTCTGCGCTATTTGAGGCAATATTTACTTTGGCAGTCAGTGAGAGCCTGCTGAGACGTGCATAAGCATAGCCTTTGGAATGACCTCCCCAATCACTTGAAGTCTCTTAGCCACATAAACTCATTTGTCTTTACGCTTTCCCCCTTTTGGTCAAGGTCTTTTCCAGCTGCATTGCTAGTTGGTGCTTGGTGGTAATCCCTCAGTGCCAGGGAGTCATATCCCATGCTGGGGAGAAGGTAATGTATCTATATGCTGCGTTCGGCTTAGAGAGAGGCCACATTTGAGCAACAAGGAGCCTCTCAGAAGGTAACTCTTAGGCACCCTATATTACTAGGCTAAATTTCAATTTCAAAAGTAAAAGTTCATAAGTACATTCATCAATATCAAGGGCCCGTCAAAAGTCCTTCCTCCTTCACTAGCCCCTGTAATCGAGATTCTTGCTGTCCCATTAGAGAATATGGCAAAGTTCTCCAGGATGGGAATTCGATATTCTTTCAGTTATAGCATGAATCCACCCACCGTGACAATGCCCCATGAACACTTGAACACATTTATATTCCTTATAGGTATGCCCCAGGTGAACCTTCTCCCATGCATACCCCATCACTGACACCCTGCACCAATGGTCCTACCCTCCCACAACTGTAACCCTTTTGTGATCCAAAACTTCTTCAAAAAGGAAGCTAAGAAAATTGCCAAATAAAATTAATAAGAAAATGAAATAATAATAATAGCTTTAAAAATAACAAATAAAATGCAAAAAATTAAAAAATTTGGAATAATAAAATATTAAAAATATAAAATTTAAAAAGTTTTTTGACATTATCTTTCATCACTGTAAGATCTGTTATCTTGTATGTACAGTGACATTTTCTTCTTTATTCAACTAGTGTCTTATTTTTTTTTCATTTTGTTTTCAAAGAAGTTTTGTTACAGAAAAGTCACATACAAAATACAGGGGATTCTCAGATACCCAACATCCTCTCCCTTTTCCCCTTTCCCCTATTAATAACATTTTACAAGTGGATGGTACATCTGTTACAATAGATGTATAAATATTGAGACATTGCTACTAACCATGGTCAATGATTCAGTGTAAAATTAATGTCCATATAGCCATAACCTTGTCCAAAGGAGAGAACGTTTCTAGTAACCTTGAAGATTCCTTAAGCCTCTCTCCCCAAAAAGTTTCTTCCTGTTGAAATAAGAAATAAGCACTCTCCTGAACTCTGTGATAATAATTCCCTTATTTTCTTTGTCATTTTTCTATGTGTGCATCAATTAACAATGTTGTTTAGGTCTGCCTCGTTTTGAACTTGATATGTGAACTCATAATAGATTTAATTGTGTGCCTTCCTTCTTATGCTAAATATTGTGAGCTTATTTCATGTTTTTGCATCCCTATCATTCATTTTCATTGCTGTACAGTTTTATATTGTTTTACTATAACAAAATTTATCCCTTCTATGATCGATGAACATCTAGTTTTAGACTAATTTGAAACAAATTGCTGCTAAAATATTTTCATACATATTTTCTGATATGCATGAGCAAATGCTTTACTAGAGTATAAGCAGACATTGAATTGCTGAGCTATTCTCATTACATAATATCAAAGGTGATTTATCACTGAATGATGCTAGCCTTAAACACCTAGCTTAGGTAATGTTTGCCAGGTTTCTCCACTCTTAAGTCACATTTTCCACTCTTTCCATACTCCACACTTTCCATACTCCACACCTAAGAAACATTCATGGGAGTTTAAAAGATAAAAATGTCTTTACTTTCACAGGTATACTCCAAAGCATGATGCCTAACCACTTAAAAACAGAGAGAATAAAGCAATAATTGTACAGGTATTAAGGTTAAATTCCTACCAAATGGCAGAGTGCTGTTTTCTCAGCAAGGAAAAAAACTTATTGAGCTAATTTATAAATCTTTAATGACAGGTTGTCTTTGTTCCATTAAACACTCATCATTAGTGTAAAGATTTAGACTGGTATGCCTTAATGAAGCTTAATTAGCTACACTTAAAGTGCATTTAAAATTTTGATAAAAGTGTTCTGGAAACTCACTGAAAATGGGTGAGGAAGACATTAAAAGAAATTATTTCATAGAAGCACCAAAACAGTAAAAAGTAAATGAAAGAGTTTTAAAAGAACAAAAATCATTTGAAGATTAAAGAACTGAAGAGTTAGCTATTTTAGTCAAAAGTCACAATTGTTTGGTGCTCCCAGAAAGCTTTTCATAATCTCTTCATCCCAGGTGATCAGAAAAACTTGAAAGGCAAAGACTGATGGATATGCCAGGGTAAAGACAGACAAATCAGTTAAGTAACCCTAGGAATTGATAATAGCTTTCTTACATGGGATAATGATATTTTCAATTCATCTATTTCTATTCTGATTAATTAGGAGAATATTTTGAGTGGATTCTGGCAAATTAATTGCTAATTAGTTTGACTCAGTCAAACCTGCTGTTGAGTACAGAATATAGTAACAGGCTTCTTTGAGTTTATATTTATTAGGAGAGTGATATAACTGGATTAGGTCCATTCTAAAAAAGTGATATTTTTATGTAGAATTTCCCTTCATTTTATTATATGTTCTTCTCATATAGGAATGGCAATGTAAATAAAAAACGATATCTGACAGCTTGTTTGGCTTAAATACTTTCCATGAAGTATCCAAAACATTTGTTCATTCTTCTCGTAAAAACTAATTAAAGGAGCTGTGCATTCGTATTTATCAATTATGCTGTATTAACAGCATGGCTATACATTTTCCTATGACACATTTCAAGTAAAAACTACATTGAAGCTTTAGTTTTGGTCTTTCAGACCCATAGCAGCAACAGAAATTTATAGAATTACTTGCATTGAAATTGTGGGACAGGACTTTTTATTGAAAAATACCCCTAAATCTTTCAAAAATGTGGTTTTGCAGTGAAATATGCAAAAGATAAAGGGAACCGCCATGGTCTTATTCACGTCTCGGTGTTTGTCTGAGTCCTGGAATAATCTGCCCTGCCCTCCAACCCCCACCCCTTGCTGTCAGCATCACCTCTTCCTCATCCATCTCCCCGTCCTATCAAGTTAATCATTTTAAAACTTTCATCTGATTATGTAACACTTCAGTCAAAAATATTCAATGCATTCCAACTGCTGGGAGAATAAAATATAAAGCTGGTTAAGACTGGGCCCTCTAGGTCTCAGGTCTCTCTATTTGAAAGTTAGGTTTCAGCCATACCAATGGTGTTTTACAGTGCCATTATTTTCACATGCTCAGTGTTTGTATTGGTGTCATCTGCACTCACCATATCTACCTGAATAACTACTCATCTTCGAAGAGTCTATTTAGGCACCTAAATAGACATTAGGTGACATCTGTGACATCTTCCCACATTCCCCACGAGGCCCTTCTTGCCTCTTCTCTTAGCACTCTGCCTTTTCCTGATTAATTTGTATCCTGTTGTTTGGACATTGCTTATTTAGTCATACATCTTGTGCTCTAGAATGCATGAGGACTTTGGCACCTTTTAGGACTTTTGAAATTTGCATTCCTCACAGCTCATCTATAGCCCCTGCCATTGAGTAGACGACTCAGTAAATATTTATAGATGAAAGAGAAGGAAAATATATAGTGATTTTAAAGGTAGTGAGTAAAATTAATGCCTTCAAGAAATACCTCAGTTATTTCATCTTGATTTACAGGGTAAGTAAAGATTTTCTCAATTATTTAATATGACAGATAGCAACATAGAGCTCTATACTCTTAAGATTTCTTCTTTTGGTACCTATAATATTTCAAGAAAAATCCCATGGCAGTTTATTCATTTTTTCTTGTTTTCCTTATTTTGGGGGAGTCAGTTAACAACTGGTGTGTGCTCACTAAGAACTGGAGTTAGAATATTAATTAACACAATTTATGCCTCTAGATACTAGAAAATACAAAGAAGTAAAGATATCAACATATGAGACACTTTTAAATTATGGATCTCTAAACATAGCCTGAAAATTCTTCTTGGAGCCAATAACTCTAGGTAGGTGAATTTTCATTTTGAGCTGCTACTTTTAGTCTTCTTCTTCCTATTGCCATGATGACATATATCTGAAATTCAGTATATTTTTTGAAAGCAAATTCTGAAATGCATGCTGACTGAGTGTGCGGGATGGAAGCAAGAATGATGTAAAGTTTTTTTGAAGTTCTATTCCATGTGCTTAAAATTTCTGATTAAATTCTCCCACACTAGCAAAAGGACTCTACCACCACACTTTTTGGGGAACAACTAGTCTACTGTTGTTAGACTAGTTGGGATGGTAGTGTCTCATCTTTGATAGAGAATATATGTCTTCACAAGTGTAAATATATGGAAGAAAGAGACATCTTGAAAGGAACTAAAGGTTTGACTATGGACATGTGGAGCAGACTGGAGGCAAGTAGAAAAAAATCTAATGACTTTTTCATAGTGTTGTGTCATTGAAGAGTCACAACATGGGGTCTAAAGAAAGACTATGCAAAATTTAAGAGGATATTTGTCTGCCCAGTATTTTACAGGCAGGAGGCAGCCTGAGATGGGCACATTCCTCGTTATTGTCTTTAGATATGACATGAGAGAAAAATAGAAAAGGAAGAACCTCCCAGGCGGCAGAACTAAGTTCATGAAGACCAATTAGCTTTGCTTTTCAATAAGTAGAAGGAGGATTAATCAAAGAATATTATCTATCCCCCAAATTTAGCATTGCTATGGAACAGCAACTGTTTTGTGTCTCCAGTTCTTCCCCTACATGAAGGGGAGTGTTTAGTGTGATTTTCTGATTCCTTCTCCATCCTTCACATAGTGTGTGTGTGTGTATGTGTGTTGGGTGTGCATGTGTGTGGGAATGTCTGTGCAGATAACTTGGATTTTTCAAACTTAGGTCTCTTAATCGAGAATAGGCACATATAGACCAAAAGCAAAGTCTATACCAAGGTCCTGGACTTTTAGCTTAATACTGTGATTTGACAGGTTTTTTCAGTGTCTCCTTAGAGAGGGAATGTGCGTATTTTACCTGTAGAAAGAAATGTATTGGATGTTAGTGGCCAAAAGTGTTGCTTGTGGTAAAGTATAGTATTGTTTCTAATATTCTGCTGCCCTCCTGGTAAAAGGATTATATAACCCCACACGTTATGATGTGAGATGCTGTAACTCCCATGAGAGGGCTCTCCTCCTCACCCCACTGACTCTTGGTTTGACAGAGTAACCTTCTCTGGCCAATAGAATGTGTGCAGAGATAATGAGTATGCCCCAACGAGAAAGAAGCTCTACAAGCTACGGCGGAGTTCAGGCCTTTTAGGCAGAGTTCAGGCAGAGTTCAGGCCCCCACACTAGCCCAAGGACTCTACCACCACACTTTTTCCTTTCGCCATGAGAATAGTATACTCTGAATATAGGCTTTTGCCTTGATGCTGAAATGAAAAAGACACATAGAGAAGGACAGGTAGAATTAAACCAAAGCTAAGTTGCAGCTGCCACAGCTTCCATGCAATGCAAGCAATAAACCATTGTCATTTCAAACTACTGAGATATTGTGGTTGTCTATTTGCAAAGCAAAACTTAGTAACTGCTGACCAGTACCACGCAGAGAATATTTTCCTGTTGTTTTACTTATAACACCTGGAACAATGCCTGCTACAAAATTCCTACTAAATAAAATTTTTATATATACATAAGTGAAAGGCATGAGATATCTAAAGGTGCATGATAGAAAATCTGGGTTTGGTAAGGCCCCATTATATATTTGTTCCCTGTTGCCTACATGCTTACTCAGGTGACTTCAGGAATCAAAACTTTTAGAGTACTGGAAATTCTTTTGATGAGAAAATAAACCAAATTGGGGATGTATTTGAAATGTGGGTATTTATTATTCCATCCATATGACTGAATAGAAAAGAATTCTTATCAATGTAAAATTTATAATATATTTATATAAAGAGCTCCCGTAAAAGAAAAAGGTGAAGGTCAACAACCTCATAGAAAAAAGTTGACAAAAGGAAGTACAAATGCCTCTTAAATGAAAGTTGGATAGAAATGCAAATTAAAACTAATAAGCTATCATTTTTTTCATTTATTAACAAATATAACATATATTACAAATTGTAAAAATTCACTGTACTGACAATCATTAGTGAAAATAGGCAAACTCATAATATTGCTGGTAAAACTTGTCAAGATGGTAATTTGGAAATGTCCATCAAAATTTAAAAAAACATACCTTTCAACCCCAAAATTCTAACAATTCCTATAGATATACTTACAAGTGAGAAAAACAACCTATAAACATGGAATGTTCAATGCAATATTACTTGTACTAGTGAGAGAATAAAAACCATCTAAATATCTGTCAACAGAGAAAATTATGATATATCCATGTAGGTATGATAAAGAATCAGTAACTTTTATGTATAATCATCTGAAATATACTTCAAATGTATCATTATGTAAAAAAATAAAGAAATGTACAGAAGAATGTCTACTATGCTACCATATGAATGAAATTAAAATATATATTTACATAAACATATATGATACATAGATAGGGTAACCTTATATTCCTGTTTTTCCAGAACATTTCTGGTTATCATTTATTGTCCTGGCATAATTACTATTTGCACACACTTTCAGTCTCAAAAGAGTTTTGGTTTGTTTGGTAAATTATATGTATACTTTATATTAGGTGGCACATGCCCATAATATTTCTTGAAATATGCACAAGAAATAAAATTATAGCTGCCACCAAGATTGCTGTGGATTGTGCTGTAAGGGGTGGCAGAATGGGTAGCATGCTAAGTTGGGTGGTTTAAGGACACTTACAATACAGTGGCATCTGTCAAAATGTTAAAAACCTCATAGCATTTGACCTAGTGATTCAACTTCTAGATTTTACTACAGATATGCTCTGTCATTTGGGCAATTACAGTATTATTTTTCAGAGTATGAGACTTCTGCCTACATCAGATCTACCAATATGTAAGAGATAAATAAATTATGGTATAGTTATTTAATGGAAAACTTTACTCTGTTAAAAAAGGTTATATTTCTATTTGTTCACAAGCTAAATATTTTAAATGATACATGCAAAGTGAAAATGTTGTATATTTTAGGTTTCTATTTGTAAATAAATTTTTAAGTATATAAGTATATTCATTTCACCTACACATATACAATTACATGTTCAAATATGTAAAGAATATTTCTAGATGATGCATATAATTACTTGATTTCTTTTGGGATGGGGAACTGAGGGACTGGGGGGAGAGAATAAAGTACTGATAATAGTAATTACAACAACAACAACAATGACAGGTAACAACTAAACATGTGCCGTGAAGTTCTATGCACTTCATGTGGAATTTTCACTTAATTTAAGAAAAAAAGAAGCAATAGGTCTTAGTATCATCTCCTTTTTTCAAAGCAAGAAACTGATGCATGGAGCTGTTAAATAAATTATCTAAAATTATGAATCCAGTTATTTGTTTTTCCAGAATAAACCCAAGCTGTCTGACTCCAGAATTAGTGCTCTTAAACATTGCACTATACTGTGTACGTATGTAACTTTTTTCAACTAAAGTGCACTTTTTAAAATAAAAGTTAAATGTGCATCTAGTTTGAAGGGTCAAATAATTCCATAAGGATTTCTAAGAAAGACATTAATTGCCAACCTTGTAATTTTCTCTCCCCAGAGCCAACTACTCTCAATTATTTGCTAATTAAAAAAAATTATCTCCAAATGTCTAAACTGACTTCTCAGTTTTAAGCACTATCTAGTAACTTCTAATTATGAAAGATGAGATTTTACCTCTATCAGTCTCTTCCCAACCCCACCCCCAACCCCGCTAAAACAAAAACAAACAAACAAAAACAGCCTTCTAATGTACTTGTATAAAAATTTTGGTCAGAACATTTTTCAGCATTTAAAATCGTGACTATATAAATGCTATTCAGTGATGAGCCATGGAGCAGAATATACATTTTTGTTTTCTTTTCTGAGCACATTCTTATTTTCTTCAGGGTGAATTTTATCTTGTTGCATGTTGCTGTTTGCTTGCATAGTTTTCTACTTATGTAATATAGCCTCAAGTTTCCAGCCACTTGTCTATAACTCCTTGAAATACATTCAGTCTTAGCAGATATACTATTAATTGTACTCTCAAAAGAATCTCAACTGGCTGTTTCTCACTTACTCCAATGTGAACTTTGCCCTCTACCCATAGCACACAACCATCATAGTTTTCCTGCTTCTGCAGAATGCTGGAGATTCCCTTTGCCTCTCCCCCAAATTGGGTCCTGTTTCAGTTTTTCTGGCTGCAAAAGCAAATACCTTGCCATTGGCTGATTTAAACTACAGGAATTTATGGGATAACAGTTTTGAACCTAGAAGCCCAAAATCAAGGCATCATTAAGATGATGCTTTCTCCCAGAAGACTGTGGCATTTTGGGGTCAGCTGCTGGTGATCCGTGGCCATTGGCTTCTCCGTCACATAACAAGGCACTTGCAGCCTCTCTTGGCTTCTTGGTTCTGTTGACTTTTAGCTTCTGGCTGCTCCCTGTGTCTTTTTTGCCCCTGTCTGCCTTTCATTCTGCGTATAAAGTACTCTAGTAATCTGTATTAAAGCTCAGCCTGATTCATTTGGACCACACCTTAACTGAAGTAACATCTTGAAGAGATCTAATTTGCAATGCCAGAAAACAGACCATACCAATAACAGGTCAAACCTGCGGTGCATAATTTAACCTGACATGCAGTGTTTCTTTGGAAATAGTAATTCCACAATGCATTCTGTTGATATTGATAAATTAATAAAGGTCTTGAATTAGCTTTCAGAAGTAAAATATTACACAACTTTTATACAGAAATATTTGTAGGGACTCAGTTTTACGTTACTGACATTTATACAAAGAATATTTCCCAGTATTCTGCTGTCAGAATGCATGGAAGGGAGAGTGATGCAAAGAGCTGGAAGCCAACCTGAATAATGATAGCCATCAGTACTCATCAAGCCTTTATGTTAGTGCTTCCGGAGGACATTGGTGAGTTGACAGATGGTAAAGTTGTGATTGGGTAAAAACTAACCCAATTGACATTCTCCTTTTATTTTTAAACCCCAGAAAGGTCCATTTATTGCAATATTCATTAAACATTTTTTCAACTCTCTGAGTCAGAAGGAAAGATACACTATAATTTTAATATTTCTTGACCTCTTACTTTCACACAGGTTAAAGCACACTGATATTAAGGTGAAAATCTATTTCCAAATAATTACAGTCCTTGGGCTTGTGAGAGGGTAATATCTTGAAAGGCATTATCTATAATAGATGTGAGATAACTGCCATTTGACTGACACTTAGATACTACTTGAAGGACTTCTCCAAGGACAGAGGGTTCTTTCTATCTTATAAAAATCTGGGTGCCCCCAAAGGAGGAGAGTGTGAAAGTTCTTGAGAAGATATTTATTTGAATACGTTTTCAACAGGAAATTATAAAGAGAAATCATCATACTATTAAAATTAAATCCATATAAGAATAATTATTGAGCCCTTAAAATTTGTCAGGCATTTTTTACATATAAAATCCATTTTAATTCTCTCAAAAACTGCATGTTGTAATTTTACAAATAAAATGATTAAGGCTTAGAAAGGCTAGAAAATCCCTAAAAGTCCTAGTTTTAGTAAGTGGTAGAGCTCATATTCAAACAGAAAATTGGACTAAACATAGAAAGTTATGAAAAATAAAAATAAATTTTTATTGAAAATGCATTTTATTTAAAAATTCAGAATGTCTAAATAAAATATGAGGATGTTATTTGAAATGCTATTTTACCTGTGTTTTAAAAAGTTCTCTCAATATTAAAAGATGTTATGATTAGCTATTATTAATGATATGTAGCTAAAAGCAATTCCAAATTATCATGTACTTTGCCTCTTAATAGATGTGCTCTCTTAATTACTGAAGTAGAGGAAGCTGGTTTATAAACAGATATCTCTGACTGTAATATGTTGTATGTGTGATTTCTTTTGTTTAATCCCTGTGATTCATTAAAAATCAAACATTACATTTAAGAAAGGCAACTTTTTATATACTATTTTGAATGAAAACTATTTTATTCTTTTCAGAAAAAAATGATACCTGACTGATACATGTAATACAGTGTTAGCTGTATACCATTTGGTTAATACATGTTAAATTCTTAATTTAATTCTTTTAATTAGAGAAGTTGTACGTACAGAATAATCATGTAAAAAATACAGCATTCCCGTGTACCCTACCACCCTATTATTAACACTTTGCCTTAGTGTGGTACCTTTGTTACAATTGATGAAAGAATATTATAATCGTTTTATTAACTATAGTCCATAGTTTACATTAGAGTGTGTTTTTTCAATATCCCACCCTATTATTAACACCTTTCATTAGTGTGGTACATTTGTTATAATTCATGAAAGAACATTTTGTTCATTGTTCTATTAGTGATAGTCCATCGTTTACAATAGGTTCACTATGTCGAACAGTCCTATCTTTAATCTCTTTTTTTTCTTACTTGCTAAATAGTGAGTTTACAAAACAATCATGTATCCCACACAGGATTCCCATACATCAATCTGTCACCAACACCTTACATTGTTATGACACATTTGTTACAAATGATGAAAGAACATTGTCATAATATTACTGCTATCTATAGTCCATAGCTATAATTTGGTGTATTTTTCCCCACAAACCATTTTATTAACACCATATGTTAATATTGTGTATTTGTCATAGTTCATGAGAGAATCCTCTCATATGTGTACTGTTAATCACAGTCCATCATCCACCAGGGTTTCACTGTGCTATCCAGTCCCCTGCCTTGTGCAATCCATCCAAATTCTTTCTCAGTTTCATTACAGATTCATACACTCAGTGGCTTTGAGTTTCATCAGAAGTGTGCTGTCATCATCTCAGTCCATTTCATAATGTTTTCTTCAATCTAAAAGGAAAAATCCCATACCCCTTTACATCCCCCATTATTGACCCTTAGCAATGTTATAGTGCATCCTTTGCCATTGGTGTAAAAAATTACAATATTAATGTTAACTATAGTCTATCTATTAAATTAATTCTATTTTTCCCATGTATCTTAACACCTTGTAATAGAGAAACATGCTTGTATTTGTACTATTAACCACAATCATCATCCATCACCTAAATCACTATGTTATACAGTTCTGAGATTATACTCCAGCTTTCTTTCAATTGAAATTAACCTTCCTAGATTACCCCCTTTAAGCCATATTTACATTTATAAATCAGCAATGTTAGTTATACCCATTATAATATGTCACTATCAACTCTTTCCATCTCCACTCATTTACAATCCACCTTATTAAACATTCTACATACATTCAGCATCACCTCCCCCTTCTCAAACCACATTCTGTCTCCTAGTAACCTATGCTCTATAGTTTAACTCCATGATTTTGCTCATCATATTTAGTTCATATTAGTGAGACCATACAAAGTTTGTCCTTTTGGGTCTGACTTATTTTACTCAACATAATATCTTTGAGGTTCATCCATGTTGTCATATACATCCCAACTACATTTCTTCTTACAGCTGAATAGTGTTCCATTGTATGTATATACCACATTTTGTATATCCATTCAAAATGTGGTATTATTCATTCAATGGTTGGTGGACATTCGGGTTGTTTCTGTCTCTTAGCAGTTATGAATAATGCTGCTAGGAACATCGATGTGCAAATGTCTGTTTGTACTCACACTTTCATTCCTTCTGAATATGTTCCTAGTGATGGGATTGCCTGGTCATAAGGCAGTACTATATTTAGCTTCCTGAGGGACAACAAAATTGTCTTCCACAGAGGCTGCACCATTTTGCATTCCCCCCAACAGTGAAGGAGTGTTCTTATTTCTCCTCATCCACTCTAGCACTTGAATAATGACCATTCTGTAAGACATGAACAGATATCTCTTTGTAGTTTTGATCTGCATTTCCCTAATAGCTAGTCATCAGAGCATCTTTTCTTGCGATTTTCAGTCATTTCTTCTTTGGAAAAATGTCTGTTCAAGTCTTTTGCTTATTTTTTAATTGAGTTGCTTGTCATTTTGTCATTTAGTTGTAAGATCTCTTTATATAACATAGAGATCAAACCCTTATAGGATATGTGGTTTCCAAAAATTTTCTCCCTTTGAGTAGACAGCCTTTTCACCATCTTAACAAAGTCATTTGCTTTTGCTTTGGGGGTAAGGTTAAAGAAACCACCACCTACTGCAAGATCTCAAAAATGTTTCCCTACATTTTCCTCTAGGAGTTTTATGGTTGTAGCTTTAGTATTTAGACCCATGGTCCATTTTCAGCTAATTTTTGTATAAGGTGTGAAATAGGGGTCCTCATTCTTTCTTTTGGATGTCCAAAGCAAAGTAGCAGAAATGAGTTGTCTTTTATAAAGAGGATTTATTTGGGATAAAAGCCCTCAGCGAAGTCACCTGCTGTTGATCATGTTGTCGATGCATGTTGCAAACAAGATGGCCACCAATCTTTGCTGAGATCTCAACCTTTCCCTCTGGGCTCACTGTCTCTCAGAGCCCAGTTCTCAGGGCTCAGCTGTGAGCAACCAGGCATAGGGCTTATCCCTTTCCAGGCCTCCTCTATCAGTCTTGGCAGCTTTACTTTCTTCCTGAGTTCAGCTGTAAGGTAGCAGGAATACAGCAGGGCTCATCTTCTCTTGAGTTGCTCCCTGGTACCAGCCTCTTGGGGCCTTTGTGTTTAAGCAATCCTCTCTAGTTCTCTCTCACATGGCAGGGTAAAAATGGTGGCTTCCTTTTCCTCTGTTTGTCTAAGTCTCTCTCTCTGTGTCTCCATTTTAATCAGACCTAGCAAGAGGGCAAAGACTCAGCCTGAGTCACGCCTCAGTGACATAGTCCAAACAAAAGCCTTAAATCAATTTTCTCAAGTAATATCAAGTAATCTAATCAAAAGACCCTGTATTAGTCAGAGTTCTCTAGGGGACCAGAATCAACAGAAGATATTTGTCATTAATACGAGGTTTTATAAGAATCTCTCATGTGACCGTGGGGATGCAGAAGTCCAGGCTCCACAGGCAGGCTGCAAACCAGGGCGTTCAATGAAAGTCCAATGAAGGTCCTTGATGAGTTTGCGGGAGACCTTGGCTGTCCAAAGACGAGCTGGGAAATTCTCTCTGAATGTTGAAATTACTTCCCCTTTTAAGGCATTCAACTGATTGGATAAAGCATCACTCATTGATGGCGGCATTCTCCCTGATTGATGTATATGTAATCAGCTATCTATGCAGTAAATTCACTGGTGACTTAAGTCAATAAATGTCCTTGTATTACAGTCAGCCCAGTGCTTGCTTGACCAAACAACTGGACACAATTACCTGGGCGAGTTGACATATTAGCCTAACCATCACAGGCCCTCAGCCAAATTTAATGCAATTAAAGGTATCACACCCACAGGAATAGATTAGCTTGAAAAAATAATATTTCTCTTTTTGGGATTCATAAAATAATCTCAAACTACCAGTTACCCTTACTAATAATCTTCATTTATACACTCTTCTCTAAGTTTCTTACCCTTGCCTTTTCCTTTCAGGCTGCAGCACTCCCTTTATTTTTGTTTTATTTTATTTTTTTAACATATTTTTTATTTTTTCTAAAAGATACTTAGATTATCAAAAATGTTACATAAAAAATATAAGGGATTCCCATATGCTCCACTCCTCACACCTCCCACTTTTCCCCACATTAACAACTTCTTTCATTAGTGTGATACGTTCATTGTGATTGATGAACACAATTTGGAGCATTGCCACTAAGGATGGATTATAGTTTACATTGTAGCTTACACTCTCTCCCACTCAATTTTGTAGGTTATGGCAGGATATATAATGGCCTGTATCTGTCATTTCAATGTCGTTCAGGAAAATTCCAAGTCCCGAAATTGCCCCCATATTATATCTCTTTTTCCATCTCCTGGCTTTCAGCACCTCCAGTGGCCACTGTCTCCACATCAATGGTATAATTTCTTCCATTGCTAGAATCACAGTAAGTCTACAGTAGAATATCAGTAAGTCCACCCTAGTCCATATTTTATTCCCTAAACCTGAGGATTCTGGAATGGTGATGCCCACTCCACCTATAATTGAGAGGGGGCTTCGATCCCATATAGCTGATGTATGGAACTCTCTTGCTTGCAGGTGTAGACTCTCTTGATTCCTTGGTATGGTGGTTGTCCATCCTCACCTCCTTGTCAGTTGTCCTGGGTGAGTCCAATGGTCTGGAGAGTAGGTGTTACAACTCTGCTGAGGCTCAGGGCCCAGCTGGCACATGGACAGCCCAAAGATTCAAGTCTCTTGGGCATATACTTACCAACTCCAGCACCAACTGTAAGTTCAAATAGAAAGGACAGAAGAGGCATTTGTAGAGAAGTCACAACTGAGTCCAACTCTGTCACACTCAGGAGCACAAACTCCAAAGTCAGGCCCACTGGCAAGGCACAAAACTCCGGAACTATCTGCCATGACCACAGGACCTGGGTGTCTCCAGAGCCCTCAGGAGCCTCACTATTTGGGGTAGTATCTACTTTGGCTGTCTATGAGAGCTTGCTGAGATGTGCTTAAGCCTTACCTCTGGGGTGACATCCTGACTCACTTTGAAGTCTCTTAGTCATATAAACTCATTTGTCTTTACCTTTCCCGTCTTATATTCAAGGTCTTTTTCCAGTTGTATTGCTAGTTGGTGCTTGGTAGTAATCCCTGGGTGCCAGGGAGGCTCATCCCCAGGAGTCATGTCCTGTGCTGGGGGGAAGATAATGCAATTATATGCTGCGTTTGGCTTAGAGAGAGGCCACATTTGAGCAACATGGAGGCTCTCAGGAAGTAACTCTTAGGCATCCTACAACATTAAGGTAAGTTTCAATTTCAAGAGCAAAGGCTCATAAGCATAGTCATCAATATCAAGGGCCCCTCAATGGACCATCCTTCTTCATTAGTCATTTCCCCTGTACTTGGGTGATTGTTGCTGTTCCATTAGAGAATGTGGCAGAGCTCCCCAGGATGGGAATTCAATACATTTTTGATTATTGTGTGAATCTCTACCCACTGTGACAATGCCCCATGAATATGTGAACACATTTATATACCTTATATGTATGCCCAGGTGAACTGCCTCCCATGTATCCCCCATCACTAACTCCCCACAGTAATGATCCTCCCCTGCCACAGTTAGCACTCCCTTTAGTATATCTTGTAAATCTGGTCTTTTGGTAGCAAACTGTCTCAGTTTTTGCTTGTCTGTGAAGACTAAACTCACCTACACTTTTGAAGGACAGTTTTGCTGGATAAAGAATTCTTGGCTGGCAGTTTATGTTCTTCCCTTACCTTAAATATATCATACCACTGCTTTCTCACTCCATGGTTTGTTTGTTTGTTTGTTTGTTTGTTTCTTTCTTTCTTTCATTTATTTTAAAGAAACTTTAGATTACATATATGTTATATGAAAAACATAGGGGATCCCCATAGGCCCACTCCCCCCCCCAACTTTCCCACATTAACAGCATCCCTCATTAGTGTGGTACATTTGTTTACAATTGCTGAACATATATGGAAACATTGCCACTAACCATGGATTATAGTTTACATTATAGTTTATAGTCTGTCCCACACAATTTGTAAGTTATGACAAAATTTATAAAGGCCTGTATCCATCATTGCAACATCATGCAGGACAATTTCTGATGAGAGGTAGGCAATTAGATTTTTTGAGCTTCCCTTGTATGTGATACATTGCTTTTCTTTTGCTTGTTTCAGAATCCTCTCTTCTCTCTGGCATTTGATATTATGAAGGTGTCTTGGAGTAGGTCCATTTGAATTTATTCTATTTTGGGTGCTTTGTCCTACTTGGATATTGTTACTTATGTGTTTCATAAGAGTTGAGAAATTTTCAGTCAATATTTACTCAAATATTCTTTCTGCCTTTTTTTCCATTCTCTTTCCTTCTAGGACACATATATATTTGTGTGTTTCACTTTTTCATTTAATTTCCTGAGACCCTGTTTTTTTTCCCATTCTTTACTCTTTCTGTTTGCCTGTTTTATCAAGTTCAGATGCTTTACTTCTAATTCACTAATTCTGTCCTCAGCCAATTTACATCTGCTGTTATATGCCTCAAGTACATTTTTAGTCCCATCCATTGTGTCTTCCTTTCTCAAAATCTCTGCTATTTTCTTTGCAGCCTTTCAAATTGTTCTTTATGCTTACACAGTGTCTTCTTAATATCCTTTATCTCTTTAGCCATATTTTCCTTCAACTCTTTGAATTCATTTAGGTGATTTGTGTCAACATCTTTGATTAGTTGCTTTAAATCCTGTATCTCAACAGGATTTTTTATTTGATTCTTTGGCTGGGCCGTATTTTCCTATTTCTTATATGGCTTGTAAATTTTTGCTGTTGTCTAAGCATCTGATTATGTTGGTAAATTTACTCTGACAGACAATTTCTCTCTCTTGCCTAGTGGTTTTGTTTCATATCTCTTCTTTGATTTTTGGTTCAACTTATTCTAAATGTTTAAAATTGCTCATCTTAAGTTATCAAAACAGAACCAAGGATCCACTAATGGGGTGCAGACCACCTACAAGGGGGCCTGGAACATGAGATTCCAAAATTTTTTTTTTCTTCTTGCAGTTTCCTGGCCTGCCAGCAGTTGGCATTCTTAGACAAATCTTTCTACACAGGTGTCTCTTTCTACCTCCACTTGTTGGGTTGGCTAGAGCTGAGATTCAATGGGGACTCTGCTTGCCATACACACTGAAGAGAAATCATTTTCCACCCTCCCTGCACTCTCCTTCTTTCCAGAGAGGACAATCTCTGTTTCCTCCCAGTTGGCAACAGTGAGCCAGCAGTTTGACTGAGGCTGTCCACCTTGAAGGTGGGAGAGGGGTGCCATTCCCAGCCGCGGGGGCACGTAACTCACCGTTTTCATTTTGACCTATTTGTCTTTCTGTCCCTCTCCCTCCTGGATAATCTGCAGCACTCCCTTGGACAGGTTTTTGCCCTTCCTCCATTGTTTTTGTAAGAGAATTGAACCCTCCTGACCTGCTCTGACCTATGTTTTATCATTTAATTATTATTATGTTAACATATATAAGACTTAAAGTTTCCCCTTTCACCACATTCACATAAATAATTCACTGCTGTTAGTTACACTCACAATGTTGTACTACTGCCATCACCCTCCATTTCCAAAACTTTACAATGAACCCAAATAGAAATTCTGTACAAAATAAGCATTATCTCTCCATGTTGTACCTCCAAAACAGCTCCTTTTAACCTAGATTTTTAGATTCTAACTCAGAGTTTCCTTATTATAACTAATTTATATCAGTGAGATCATTCAATATTTATCCTTTAGTGTCTAGCTTTTTTCACTCCACATGATGTTTTCAGGTTCATTCATGTTGTCACAGGAACCAGAACTTCATTTCTTTTTAATGCTGAATAACATTCCATTGTATATATACACATTTTGATTATCCATTCATTGTTTGATGGACACTTGGGTAGCTTCCATCCTTTAGCAATTGTGAATAATGCCACTATGAACATCAAGAGTACAAATATCTGTTCAAGTTCCTGCTTTCATTTATTTTGGATATATACATAATAGAAGGATTGCCTATATAAATTCTTAGTTTTCTGAAGAATTGTCAAACTGTCTTCCACAGTGACTGCACCATTTTTCATTCCCACCAGCAATGAATGAGTGTTCCTATTTATCCACATTCTCTCCAACACTTGTACTATTCTGTTTTTTTTTGTTATTATTATTTTATAGTATCTATTCCAGGAGGTATGAAACAGTATATATTTGTGGTTTTGATTTACATTTTTCTAATAGCTAATGATATTGAGCAACATTTCATATGCTTTTTAGCCATTTATGTATCCTCTTTGGAGAAATGTCTATTAAAAAGTTTTGTCCATTTTTTAAATCGGGTTGTTTGCATTTTTACTGTTGAGTATGTAGGTTCTCTTTATGTATTCTGGATATTAAACCCTTATCAGATATGTGTTTATGTGGTTTCCAAATATTTTCTCCCATGCATAGGCTGTTTGTTCAGTTTTCTCATAAAACCCTTTGATGCACAAAAGTTTTTAATTTTTATGAGATATCATATATCTACTTTTTTCTTTTGTTGATTTATTTTAGGTGTAAAGTCTAAGAAATCATTGTCTAACATAAGATCCTGAAGATGTGTCTCTACGTTTTCTTCGAGTAATTTTATAGTTCTGCATCTTCTATTTAGGTTATTTGATCCATTTTGAGTATATTTTTCCATATGGTGTGAGATGCATGTCCTCTTTCATTCTTTTTTATATGGATATCCAGTTCTACAAGCACCATTTCTTGATGAGACTATTCTTTGTCAGTTGAGTGTACTTGGCAGTCTTTTCAAAAATCAATTGGTCATATTTCTCAATTCAATTACATAGATCATATGTCTGTCTTTGTGCCAGTAATGTGATGTTTTGACCCACTGAGCTCTCTTTTTGGAGGCGAGGTTTAAAGTCATGACTTTATTTCTTGACCAAGAGTTTGGGAAGGGTGGTGGTCAAAAGAGGGAACAGCAGGTGGTGGCATTTCAGCATTGGACGTGTCTCCAGGCCTTTGATATAAATGGAGGTCATGTAAGAACCCTGGTTTGGGCTGTTCTCCACGGGGTTGCTGAGTGTCTCCAAGGCTGATTCAATAGCTTCTAACAGCTCATCTTGCCCGTCTTTCCTCACAGGTTTCTCCTCGGGGAGTTGGGTCAGTTCAGTCTCCAGCAGTTACACTTTCTGCAGGATTAAATTATCAAAAGGCACTGCAGCATACTCCATGGCCAGCTTGACACCAGCGTGCACCTCCACCTTGTCCATCTGGGAGTGCAGGAAGGCCAAGAGCTTATTAGACTGGTAATTTTCTCAGGGGGGCCTTGTCCACCCCCAAGCCTGTGACTTCGCTGTAAGGTCAGGAAGTGTGAGTCCTTCAACTTTGTTCTTTTTCAAAATGATTTTGGCTATTCACAGCCCATTACCCTTCCAAATAATTTTGAGAGTTGGCTTTTCCATTTCATCAAAGTAAGCTGTGGTATTTTGATTGGGATTTCATTGAAATCATTTTTGGTAGAATTCATATTGTAATAATATTTGGTCCTCCAATCTATGTGCATGGAACCTTGTTCCATTGATTTAGATCTTTCATTTCTTGTAGCAAAGTTCTGTAGTTTTCCAAGTATTAGTTCTTTATAACCTTGGTTAAATTTATTTCTAGATATTTGTTTCTTTTAGTTGCTATACTAAATGAAATTTTTTTCTTGATTTTCTCCTCAGGCTCATTACCAGTACATAAAAACACTACTGATTTTTGTGTGTTGATTTGTATCCCACCACCTTGCTTAGTTCATTTACTAAGTAAGAGAAATTTGTTGTGAATTTTTCAGAATTTTATATATAGAATGCTGTCATCTGCAAATCTTGAAAGTTTTACTTCTTTTTCAATTTGAATGTCTTTTGTTTTGTTTTGTTTTCTTTTCTTTCCTTTCTTTTCTTTTCTTTTCCTGTCTTTTATTTTGCCTAATTGCTTTGGCTAGAACTTCTAGCACAGTGTTTAATAACAGTGGTGACATTGGGCATTCTTGTCATTTTCCAGATCTCACAGAGAAATCTTTCAGTCTTTCACCATAGAGTATGATGTCATCTGTGGGTCTTCCCTATATGTCCTTGTATTAGTCAGGGTTCTCTCGGGAAACAGAATCAACAGGAGATATCTGTCAATAATATGAGATTTTATAAAAGTCTCTCAAGTGACCATGCGGATGCACAAGTCCAGGTTCTGCAGGCAGGCTGCAAACCAGGGGCTCCGATGACAGTCCTATGAAAGGTCCTTGATGAGTTTGTGGGAGAAGTTGGTTGTCCAATGACGAGCTGAGAAATTCTCTCTGAATGTTGAAATCACTTCCCTTTTTAAGGGATTCAACTGATTGGATAAAAGCATCACCCATTGATGATGCAATCTCCCTGATTGATGCAGATGTAATCAGCCATCCACGCAGTAAACTCACTGGTGATCAAAGTCCATAAATGCTCTTGTATTACAATTAGCCCAGTGCTTGCTGGACCTAACACCTGTGCACAATTACCTGGCCGAGTTGAAACAATAGCCTCACCATCACAGTCCACCCCTTATCAACTCGGCCACCATACATTTTACCCTAAACCATACTTAGTCTCTAAGTGAAAACAATAACACACAAGCATACATAAATATTTCCATCTAAAAATGTTTAACTCCCCTGCATACAACCGGAAACACATTAATTCCCCACAGAATAGGGTGCAAGTCCTTGGGTAATATTAACTCTAAAACTTGACATCCTTAAATATTATGACATGAAATTAACACAACTTTTCATATGATAGGGGAAAAAGTTGGGGAAGAAAACAAGAAATTCGTTTTGTGTACATATACAATCATGCTCATAATGAAACAAGGAAGAAGGGTTCATGACTATTACAGTCCTCATTTCTGTAACTGGTCACATGGTCAAAGTTCATATTTATCACTACCTTTTTCCACTACCCATTTCATGTTCCCGTTACCTTCAGCAAGCACTTCAGCTGGCCATGGTTCTTTGCCTGGTGGGGTGACCCAAATTTTCATTCCCAAAGATTCTGGTCCATTGTTAGTCCTGCTTGAATTGGTTTGTTGCAATTTGCCATTGACTTTAATCACAGAGCATGACAGTACTAGGAGATGCCCTAGAGGATCTCCTGCATTCCAGGCAAACTCTTCTTTACCCCCATTATGTAGATGTAGTACTATTTCCCCTTGATAGTCAGGATCAATCACCCCAGCCAGTACAGTAATTCCCTTCTTTGCCTGTTGATTCATAGGAAAGAGGAGCCCAAAGTGGCCAGGTGGCAGTCTTAATTTCCAGTTCAATGGAATCATTGCTGTGTTCCCTAGTGGCTGCACTGCTCTTTTTGGGACTAAAACCTGCAAACCAGCAGAGCTTAAGGTTGCAGGGACAGGAAGCAAAAATTTTCCTAGTGGGTCACTAAGGGTGATAGTGAGTAGTGCCACTCCCATTTCCACCCCTTGATTCCTGGACCCATGAATCCTGGTTATGGGAGGAACAGCACCATGGTGAGGACACTGATTCAGAGCATGCACAGCCTCCTGGAGAACATTGCCCCAGCCCTGCAAGGTATTGCCACCTAGTTGGCGCCATAATTAAGTCTTCAAAAGGCCATTCCAATGTTTTATTAATCCAGCTGCTTCAGGGTGATGAGGAACATGCTAAGACCAGTGAATTCCATGGGCATGTGCCCATTCCCACACATCATTTGCTGCAAAATGAGTTCCTTGATCAGAAGCAATGCTGTGTGGAATGCCATGGTGGTAGGTAAGACATTTGGTAAGTCCACGGATGGTAGTTTTGGAAGAAACATTACGTGCTGGAAATGCAAACCCATAGCCAGAGTATGTGTCTATTCCAGTTAAAACAAATAGCTACCCCTTCCATGGTGGAAGTGGCCCAATGTAGTCAACCTGCCACCAGGTAGCAGGCTGGTCACCTTGAGGAATGATGTCATATCGGGGGCTGAGTGTGGGTCTCTGCTGCTGGCAGATTGGGCATTCTGATGAAAGGTCCTTGATAGTTTCTGGGAGACGTTGGCTGTCCAAAGATGAGCTGGGAAATTCTTTCTGAATGTTGAAATCACTTCCCCTTTTAAGGCATTCAAATGCTTGTTTATAAGTGTACCCCATTGATGATGCAATGTTCCTGATTGATGCAGATGTAATCAGCCATTCACACAGTAAACTCACTGGTGATTGAAGTCCACAAATGCTTCTGTATTACAGTTAGCCCAGTGCTTGCTGGACCAAACACCTGGACACAATTACCTGGCCGAGATGACACCTTAGCCTAACCATCACAGTCCTTTATCATGTTTTTGGGACAATTTTAGTAGGATTGATATCAATTCTTGTAGTGTTGGTAGCATTCTCCTGTGAAGCCATCTGCTTCTAGGAATTTCTTTTTGGGAGGAATTGATGACTGATTCATTCTCTTTTCTTGTATTTGCTTTATTGTGATCTTCTATTTCTTTTAGAATCAGTGCATATTTTTTGTGTGTTTCTAAGGATTTGTCCATTTCATCTAAGTTGTCCATTTTGTTAGCATACAGTTGTTCATAGTATCCACTTATGATTCTTTTTATTTCTGTAATGTAGTAATGTCCCCACTCATTTCTGATTTTTTTATTTTCTTCTTCTGTCTTTTTTACTTTGTCAGTCTAGCTAAGAGTTTGTCAATTTTATTGACTCTTTCCAAGAACTGACTATTGTTTTTTTAATGCTCTCTGTTGTTTTTTATTCTCTATTTCATTTATTTCTGCTAATATTTATTTCTTTCCTTCTGCTTGCTTTGTGGTAAGTTTGCTTTTCTTTTTTTCTTGTTCTTCCAGGTGTACTGTTAGCTCTTTGATTTTAGCTATTTTATCTCTTTTTTGAATGTTGTGATCTTGTTTTCATTCATCTCAAGATAGTTACTGATTCCTCTTGTAATTTCTTTTTTGACACATTAGTTCTTTAAAGGATGTTATTTAACTTCCATATATTTTGGGTTTTCAAATACTCTGCCTGTTATTGATTTCCAGCTTCATTCCATTATAATGAGAAAAGATACTTTGTATAATTTCAATATATTTATATTTATTCAGGCTTGTTTTGTGACCCAACATGTGGTCTATCCTGGATAAAGATCCATATTGACTAGAGAACAATGTATATTCTGATGATTTGGGTGCAATGTTTGTGTATGTCTGTTAGGTATAGTTCAATTATCCTATTATTCAAGTTCTATCTTTCCTTATTGATCTTCTGTATAGATGTTCTATCTACTGTATTTATAAGCGTGGATTGAAGTTTCCAACTACTATCATCAAAGTATACTTCTCACTTCTATTTTGCCAGTGTTTGCCTCATGTTTTGTGGGGCAACCATGGTTAAAAATACATAAATATTTAAAATTGTTATTTCTTCTTGGTGGGTTGACTCTTTTATTAATATATAGTGCCCTCCATTGTTTATTGTAATAGCTTTTGAACTGAAGTCTATTTTGTCCAATATTAGTATAGCCATCCTAGCTCTTTTTTGGTTACTTTTTTCATGGACTATCTTTTTCCATCCTTTCAGTTTCACTCTATTTGTGTCTTTGGGTTTAAAATGAGTTTCTTGTAAACAACATATAGTTGAATCATACTTATTTATACATTCTGCCTATCTGGCTTTTGATTTGGAAGATTAAACCATTAATATTCAGTGCTGTTACTGTATTTCCTTCAGCTATTTTGTCCTTTGTTTTTTATATGTCTTATCTTTTTCACTTTTTGTCATATCTTTTCTTTGCCTCTCTTTTCCTTTACTGCAACCTCCTTTTCTGTATAGCTTATCTTTGGTGATGTATTTGATGACCCCTTTCTAATCTTTGTTTCTATATAATTTAAATACTTTCTTTGTGGTTACCATGGGGTTTATATTACACAACCTACATGTATAAGCTACTAATTTGAAAAGAGTCCAACTTTGCTTCAATAGCATGCAGGTTCTCTGGTCCCATATTCCTTTTTCCTCTTTTTATCTTGTTTTTGTCCCATATTACCTATTTATATTTTGCATTTATATTATCAGGAAATATACCCGTTTCTTGTTCAATTGTATTCTTGCTCTTACAAGAATTAAAGAGTAGAGTTGTATATTGAAGATACAATACTATTAAGTTTTGAATTTACCTTTTTAGTTACCTTTACTGAAGATCTTCATTTCTTTACTCTAGTCCTGTCTTTTCCTTTAAACCTGCAGAATTTTCAGTAGTGATTCTTGTAGGGCAGGTCTTTTGTTTATGAATTCTCTTGGTTTTATTTATTTATGAATATTTTAAACTCTCCCACATTTTTGAAGGAAAGTTTTGCTGGATAAAGAATTTTTGACTGGCAGGTTTTCTTTTTCATTGCTTTAAATATATCATACCACTGCCTTCTCGCTTACATGGTTTCGGATGAGGAATCAGTACTTAATCTTATTGAGAAACCCTTGTATGTGACTAAAAGCTTTTCTCTTGCTACTTTCAGAATTCTCTTTTTATCTTTGGTATTTGACATTCTGATTAGTATGTCTCTTGAAGTAAGTCTATTAGGAGTACATTGTGCTTCTTGGACATACTATATATATAGCATATACATATATAGAGAGAGGTAGATAGATATAGATATAGATACCCCAAGAGATTGCAATGGCCTTTACAGAAGTTATAGATGCTTTGTGAGATATTGTTCTGGTGAGATATAGACAAGTGAGACATGGTTTGTATCTTAAAAAAAAAACCATTTTGTTAGAGGGTGACCATTAGTTAAAAGTAAAACAAAGCAGGATTAAATTACAAGATGTAACAATTGTTATGAGAGTGTTAAATACTTTTGTGGGGTAGGATAGAGAATGGCTTGCAGATATGAGAAAAGTAAGCAACAAAAAGATGGATTTTATAAGACTTAATTTTTGGCATTCTTTTGTTTCTTTTGCATATTCATAATCTACTATTTAGGAATTTTTCCAAACAGCAGATATATGGGAAAAATGCCTAAACAGCCAATGTGAATGTTTAAGTGAAGAGTTTTAAATAACCTTGAAAATTGTGCTTATTTTCTCTTATACTTTTCTTGTATCTTTCTGTAATATCACTTGGCTTCTCAGTCACAGCAAAGTTTTTTTAGAAACTCACTATATTGTACAATGGATTATAAGGCTATAAATAATGTCATAAATAAAATCAATCTCATTATATCCCAAAAGAGACACAAAATCCATTTGTAAACTTCCAAATAATCCAGCTGAAGAGACATATGTTTTCCTTAAAATAATGAAATATAGAATGTGTGAAATTTATTTTGCACGCAAGCCATGAGATTTTATCTTTGTCAAACTTGGGAGAGCCTATATGTTTCCCATGAAAGAAATAAAGAATTCCTTCAAAAAATTAGAAGCAGAAAAGATTAAAACATATTTCAGTCATGAGCATGCTACAGCTAAAATAAAATCTGCAGTTATATATCTGTTATTCAAAAAGTGTTTCAAATCGAAGGACTTTCAGCTATTTGTTGAAACATAGATCCTGAAAATCACTCTGAGATTTTCTTGGATAACAAAACATAATGGAATTTACAGATTAGTATCTTGAGAATTAGTAACTGTGACTGTCCTATTAATAATGGAAATACTTTATCACCTGGATTCTACTTATAGGGAAAAAGGAAACAACAATGAAAACTTCATTCACCTCTTGCCTACACTTAGAATAAATATGATTCATATTTCCCAGAGCTTCCAACTCTATCATAAAGACAAACTAGGATTTTGAGCTATTTTTAAAATAATAACACAGGTAGCAGGGTTCAAACTAGAAACATTTTTAACCCTGTGTTTCCTATGTAGTTCCTTCTTATCTTCCAGCATTTCCTTGGACCCCTACACTCTTTTCATCCTCTCTCTCACCACACATATGAACAAAAAATAAATACTTAAAGAAAGTACTTGGAAAAGAAGTTTTTCTGCTCCTAAAGATAATTTTAGAACTGAGGTCAGGAGGAAGGGAAACTGGTGGCGCAGGACAGATGCAGAATGAAAGGAAAGAATAGAGCAGCAAGGGTCATTGAAATGGAAAAGGACAGAAGCTCCAGAATACCATAGATTCTGGATCCCCATCTATTCTTAGCTTCTGGACCATTTACATTTCAGCAGTTCAAGCCACTACATTCTTCTGCCTATGAGTTGGAAGATTTGGACATACTATGTGCTAATGAAGACTGGAAGAACCATACTCCCAATCCATGCCCGTGGAGAAACAGAATAGAATCAGGATAGAAGGCTGGTTCTTCTGCCATTTAATATATACCATTTAAGTTACTCGTTAGTTCCAAATAAGAATTGCCTTACCAGTTCATATCTACCACTGACCAAAATGTTCATATGTGTTTTCTTAAAACAGAGTTCACTTTTCTAGATAGCTTGCCAGAGTATGGTCATCTAAATGGTCTCCCCAACACAAAATACACAAGGGACAAATAAAATCTAAAAAAATTTAAAATTCTTTCTTGTGAATGAAAATCATCAAGTAACTCTTATTTAATATTTCTATGACATTCAGTATTGACTTGTGACTTTCAAAATGTGAAGCATCAGCTTTCAAAAATCACATGAGAATACTACTTCAAAAGATGAGTTACTTGTTTTTCAGGTACTCTTATTGATATTCCAAACTACAGTGTATTTATGTATGTTCAGCTCTTCTTCAGAGTAATGATACTTATACTATCCTTCAGGGATGTTAAGTAGGAGCATTTGCAAGTTTTATAATTGGCTCTCATTTTCACTTTAAGAAGAATTTTACACACATGCATGTTTTACTTAACCTCTCAGAATGGTGTGAGTGTTCCTGTATCACCTAAGTACCAGTGAAACTTCTTAATTTATAGCAACATTCATGGAAGGGAAAAACAGGACCCTAGATAGACTTTAGGCAGCAGGAATTGAGGAATAAATTTTATTTGTAACTTAAATATCACACCAGATTTAATTTCCAGCTATTATGCCAAAAATATTTCAGAACAGGAAAATAACCTTTCTGAGTCTCTCTTAATTTTCTCTAAAAAGAAGCTAGCATTATGTGTTGGTAGAATCCTTTGAAATAAATAGTGTGCATGGTCTCAAACAAAAATACACTATCAAAGTGTATGATTCTGCAATCCTAGTAATTTAAGTTTGATTTAAGGACACAAGTTGTCAAAAGTAAAATGCTACATGCACTACAAAATTTGTTGAAGTTTCATCTACAAAACCATAAAATTGAAAAACAATCTTTTGTGTAAGGAAGTGTTGATAACTTTTGATATATCAATTAAAGAGAATGCCATATAGGTATTAAAATAAAAAATATGAAGGAGAATGGAAAAATTTTATATAAAAAACAAACAGAGTTGAACATTGAACATATTTAATTAGTAGCTATAAACATGTTATATAATATTAAAGTAATATAGAAAAATAAGTTATTTGAATATAATTCTATTGAATGGCTGTGTCTTGGATATGCATATACATGTTTAAGGACTAAAACCTATTCATATCAATTTTTGCTTTTGGGAAATGGGTTTAGTTTATTAGACTCAAACTACTATTGGTATCTTAATATGTTTTTTTCAAAATTGTTCTAATGTTTAAATTCTTGTTCAAGAATGCTACTTTTAAATAAAAGAAGAATTATAAATGTTTATTTCTTATACTTGATTCTTACAATGTTCTTTGGTCCATCTAAACAGAAAAATTACAATTTTATACATCGATTCAAATCTTTTTATTCTTAACCAAGTTAGGTGCACAATAGGATAATGATAAAAAATCTTGTTGACAAATGGAAATTGCTAGGAATTAAAATTAGCCTTCTCTTGCTAATCAATACTTAAAAGACATTGAAGTATGCACATTCATTAGGAAAACATTACTGCACATAAAAGATGTATTTGAAGCCACATTAATGTGAAACTTTTAAAGATGTTCTTATTGCACATCTTAATAGGTGAAGAGTGATAAGGAACTGGTCAATAGTGCACTGTCTGTGAATTGTGGTAAATGGACCTGGAGGTCCCTGTGGTCTATTACGTTCTCTGCAGATGGAGCTGTTGCAGTGTGCCGTGGAGTGAGGGAGAGAAAGGAGGCAGCAATTTGTTCACCTTCGTTTCTGAAGTTTGTTCACCTTCGTTTCTGAAGTTTGAAATGTGAATTGTGTAATTCATTTAGATTTTCATTAAATCTTGTTATATTCTTAACAATCTCTAAATTTTTAGAGCTTTTCTATGAGATACCAGAATCATAGTGTTGAGGGTCTTATAATAAACAAGCGTCAGTAATTTTGCCTAAACTCCTATACATCATTTATTTTTTGTTATGTATGTGTAATCATTTATCATATTCATATTTCATTGCTATCTCCCTAATTAAAAAATGAATCAATGGCTCAACTTGTTTACTTAAGAGTTGTAGGGATGGAAAACTAATGTGATGGACACAATTCAGAATAATGTATGTAGGAACAGATTGCACAAATAGAATGTGCAGACCGGGTGCTGGAAAATTTCTAATTTCATAGAAGCAGCAATCAAAGACAATTTTAAATATAAAAACTTCTAAGGCTGAATGTTTTAAAACTGGATTTTATTGGACAATTTCATTGTCTTTTAAAAATATTTTTCAAAGTGTAGCCTAAAACCATTAGTGATTTTTCATTTTCCTTCAAGTCCAAGTGATTTCTCTAGAAAACAATGAATATTTACACAACAAACATCAAATAATATTTTCTAGTATATAGGTTACCACATTCTGCATGTGCAAGGAGGTACTGCATATTATTTGTTTACAATATTATTCTGATTGTATTATTGATATTTTTGCAACCACTTCTCTCCTTTAAAGTGAACAACAAAAATGATTAATTGGTCATTAAATGTAAGGAAGAGAACAAAATTATGAGGCTTCATGCATATTTTTATACCTTGGAGAGAAAAGAGTTTAATAAACCCAATTTTGCAGAGAAACATGTAAAACCAGTTCTGAAATTAATGACAAATATGCTCAGAAAAAACAGAAGTAGTCAATGGAAAACTTCTTTTCATAAATGCAATGTTGGTCCTTTAATTAAATCAATGGGATACAATGTGAAAAACAATTACTATTATATCACCATACTATCTGATATTTTCTTTATAGTTAGATGATTGATATCCTTAAAGTACACAACTGTTTAAATATGTTTATATATGCTTATGTATATGTGTATAATTATATATAATATACATATGTATGCATCAATGCCTCTATTCATGTATTTATCTATCTATATATGAAGGAGAAGTATTCATATGCATATGCATTTTAAAGAAGAGGTTATTCATTTTATGACCTTTACAGTAAATTGAAGAAAGAATCAGAAATCAAAGAGCTGTGTGAATAGCAAAGAAATGTACAAGTGTGTAGGTAGTGCTTTTTCACATCCTCAGTAATTTTCCCTATGAAAATTCAACTCCCACCTCTCCATATTCTCTGATAGCTATCATCCTTTGCCAATTCATTTAGAAACATCTCCAAGGAGGAGTTATATTCACTGTCCTCATTTCCTCACCTGATAATTATTTCTCTACCTACTACAATTGTCTCTGGGTACAAAATTGCGTCAAAACAATTCTTTTTTAAAATATAGAATGCATCATTTATTCATCTATGTTCTTAAGATATTAACTCTCATAAATTTAACATTTTCATAAAAATGATGGCAAAATTCTTTTTTAGGGAGTCAAAGCAATTTCGCAATTTCATACAAAAAGTCAACATGACTACGCTACCAGAACACCATGAAAATTAGCACTAACGTAAGGTTGCCCCACACTTGTCCATGCTGCCAGACCACTATGAGTTGAGTAGATCTGAGGATGGTAATTTATCAGAAGACCTAATTTGGTAGTGTGGATGGATATTAATGAGTACATTTAGAGGACACTTCCTTATTCCTTCATATCCCTTTAGGGGATCTCCACTATTGAACTTTGCCATTTCTGTTGCAACCAATCCTCCCAGTGCACATATACATATACAACTCCCTTAAGTGGCCTCTCTGTTTTTAACACATTCTGAATACCAACAGGTTTTTTATCTTAATCTACCCAGTCCAAAATCTGTGGCATGGCATTTCTTTACCCCAGTCCTCCAGCGGCTTTTCTCATAGGTACCTGATCATTTTGATTTTCCTTTTAAGTAAATATCACACTTTGAACATTTAATAGTTAGAGGTCTGACAAATTTTATAAGTGTTTTGTATTCTGCAAAAAAGTCATGTCTGTGTACATCATCAAAGAAAGAATGAAAACAACTGAAGTAAACACCATTGGATAGTACCTTCCTTTGGTATTATATATCATGATATTCTTTTAGCTCCCTCCTCTTAAACTCCACTTCAGTCTTCTATCTCCTTCTATTTATAATTTTCCCTCCCTCCATATTTGATATCTTTACCTGGAAGCTGACATATGCAAAACTCTATCTGCGTCCTTGTTTTCTAACCTTATCTAAATGTGTAAAATTCCTTTCCCAAGGGATATTATCAGAAAATCTTGGAATACTGGATATTTACATTCTAGAAATGTGGTGAGGATAAAAATTATTGAGTCATTAGTTAATACATAGCCAACAAGAGCAAGTATATAAAGAATAAAAAATGGTACTCAAATGCACCTCAATTTTAATAAGTTCTTCTATACGCACAAAATAGAACTAAAGTAAATTGAAGTCAGCAAGGCACTCAAACTATTCAGATTCCTTAAAAACTACTGGTATCAGTGTAGGAAGGAAAGATACAAGGAGTGAAAAGGCAACTTATATCACAGAACTCATGGGTCATCAAAACTATAGTCTGTCCTAGCACACAGTAGCTTTCACAGCCTGCGGCATAGTGATCTTAAAATTACTACCAAGAAGCTACTAGAATGATTTTTACGGCTGAATTGACTCCATGTCATAATTATTCTACATTCTAACATTCTCAGAAGAATTCCAGTTTTAATGCAGGCAGACAAAAAAAGACTGCTACATATGAATATTTCATTTATTGATCCATTCTGACCTCTTTCTTTTAACCAGATAAGAGTCATTGAGATAGAGATATTTCAGTTTTGTCATCCTCTCAAACATTTCTTTCCACCAAGATAACAATGTCCCTACTCTACTCCTCTGGTAGGGAAAGTTATTTCTGTTTTCTGCTATGACCTTTTCTCTCTACTGCTATTGGAGTAGATCTTCTGGTAGAGAGAAAAGTAATTGGGTACTAGGGTTGAGAGTCAAATTGCTCAGTTTCTTTATTAACATTTCTGAGGAGAAAGGATGAGAGGCAGTGGAGTCTTTCTGGGAATTTTCTTCAGTAGATATCTGGGAAGACTCCAGGGTCAAGGTTGGGTTAAGATTCTGTGTTGGATCCATGGAGGTCTAGTCACAACTCCCAAAGTCCTCTTGGGTCTTGGGTCAGACTGGGAAGTTGATACTCAAGACCCTCAAATTGCTACAAAGCAGTCTGGGAATAAACTACAGCACAGAAAGAGTTAGAAAAACCTGAACTCCAACTAGCAGTGTGAAAGGACTGGCTTTCAAAACAATTCTTGAAAAGGCAACAAATAAAATTCATTCCTCTAAATCCATCAGGAATTTCCCAGTTTTTTTATTTGAATTTTCAAGATCATTTGAAAATAACCATTATTTAACTCCTCAGATAATATTTATCAGTTCCCTTTCTGAAACTCTTTTTACCTGATAATATTTTACTATCTTGGCAGAAATTTTTATGCTATTACCATTTTATTTTTTCTAATTTAGCATTTTTAGCTCTTTTCAGAAGTACCAGCAGCTAACCTGAGTCTTCCTCCAGGAGTCATCTCAATCCTTCTTTCCTTGGAAAGTCTTCTCTGATCTAATTAGGACAGTTCATCCAGTTTGATCATCTCTCATCTCTCTTTTACAGTAGTAGTAATCCCTCCTGTACTACCTGGTAAACAGCATTAAGGGAGGGATCCCCACTATACTCTGAACACTGAGGAGGGAATACTGCTCAATAACCTCCTATTACTAATATGTACTCATTGAATGCACACACAAATGAATTAGTTTGCAATTAAATTGCAATCCTCAGGGGGCGTTGGTCAAAGAAAATAAGACCTGTTTCCCTTTTTTTGTTCCTTATTTCAATGAAAAAAACTACTACTGACTCAGAGCTACAAGCCTAGAATTTAGGACAATCCTTTTATACCAACCTTTCTGATGAAATGTTGAAAGTTTCCCTAAAGGAGAAGTCTCTCCATAATACCCCATCCTCATTTGATCCCCAAATTTATAACCATTTGACAGAGACACTGAATACTTGTATCCATTTTTAAAAGACTTATAATTGTGAGTTAGGATTTTGTAAGACATACTGACTGAATATATAAACTGCCTTATAATTATACATATCTATCATTAAAATAGAGTTAGATACATATGGGTAGGGTATTGCTCTTAATGAGATGAAATTATTATTACAAATTGAAAAGTCTTATTTTTTATTGCAACGCCTCTATTTTCTTAATTTACTAAATTGATGGTCTACATGTATTTCCAATGTCTATTCAATGGTCTGCAGATGCCAAGAGTTTAAGAAGTGGTACATTAATGAGTAGCCTGACTATATAACCCAGCTATTCCAAATATATCTCATATTATTAATTATCTGTTCTTAGAGCATGCAGTCTTCATTCTTGGAAAAAGCAAATTGTATGGATAATTATTTTTTTAGGGCACCAAAAAACCATAGTACCTTCTATCTATTACTGAATATATTTAATTGACAACAAACACCAGGTCACGGTTAAGTCATAGGGATTATGTAGAGGTTTTTAACAAGGGGTCTGTGAGCTTGAACTGAAATTCAAAAAAACATTATTCTTATGGGGACATGTTGGTGCAGGTGTGATATATTTATTAAATAATACACAGTATAGGGTGGACTTAGTAAGGGGTCTGTGGTTTTCACTGACTGGCAAAGGGATCCATGGAACAAAAAAGTTAAGAACCCCTGGATTATAGTAATACATTGCACCCTTGCTCCATCAAAGCATGTCTTTCTAGTAACACAAAAAATTAAATGCATGTTTAACAATTATTATGAAAGGTGTCAAAGCCTCTTTTCAAATAGTTTATACATAGTAATTTTTCCTTCTTTCAGAAAGAAGTTTGCTTTGTTAATAAACAAGTAAGGAAACACATTTCTTGCCACATCATTAGTGAAAATGAGACTAAGAAGTCAAAGAAAATATTCATGTGCATTTGGATTCATAGTCTCTGCCATCTTTAAAGACAGCCACAAGAACGGCCATGGAAAATTTGTACCCAAGCTTTTTGACAATATGCTATTATATATTGAAGCCATACCCATTTTTAAAATTCTAAACTGTTTTTAATTAAGGAGTTATGCTTGACATTCTAGAACTATAGAAATCTTCAGATCTTTCTATCCTTAAAGCTAAGAAAGATTGGCAATAACTGGAGGGGAGCTTGCATCCCTCTAGACTCTTTAATATATTGTGGGATTCTATGTGATAAGATAAATGTTGGGCATATTTAGCAAACAGAAAGAAGCTACATCAGATTTAATGTTCTAATTTAGTGATGAGTCCATTTAGCAGAGTATGACAACGAGTTTCTCAATTTATAGGGCTGACTTAACATTTCACCCTCACAGAATCTTTTGCTTTCATTTCTCTGACTTCTGGACTCTGCTAGGCCTGATTTTGATTAGATATGTAAAGATAAAAGCATATTACCTTAATTGGCAGACTCAAATGAAGAATGAAAGCAAAAATTCAACTTCTTATATTTTCCTTTCTACAAGATTCAGACAGCTACTAACAAAACCTTTCAATTATTAAAGGAAGGAAAGAGGGTGGGAGGAAGGAAGGGAGGGTGGGAGGGAAGAAGGAAGGAAGGAAGAAAGGAAGGAAGGAAGGGTGGGAAGGAGGGAGGAAGGAAAAAGAGAAGGGGGAGAGGGGGAGGACAGGGATAGGGGAGAGGAAGGGAGGTAAGAGGAGTGGAGGGGAGAGAAAGAGAGGGGAGAGAAGAAGAAAGGGAGAAAAAAGTAAAGAAAATATGTAATTATTTTAGCCTGGCTCATTATGTTTATCTTTTGATTAGGGTCTCATAATTAACATAGATGTCAGGTAAAAGCCATTGGACTACTTATTCTCTTATATCATTAACTCTTCTTCCTCTAATGGCTAATTTCGAATCTCCCTGAAATATCTACAAATGAGGCTATATATCACAGTAATAATAGTTCTCAAACTGCATTAGCCACCTAATCTGCTCACTATAACTTACCATAATAGCAATTTTTAAAAGTGGCTTTGATTTCAAAAATACTCTGTGTCTTTAAATTTTTAAAAGCAGTGGCTACCAATAGCAGAAATACTTTTGGATGAAGTAAATAATTATAAATTTTCTAGGAACCAAATTAATTAGCTGCTGCTCTTTCCTAAGAAGAAAGATTTGTATTTTGTACATTTCTCAGGAGATATTTATTTGACAGAGGGCCATGATTAATCAAGTCAAGCTATTTGGATTCATTTAAACATGGCATAATAAAAATAGAACCATGCAATGATAGACTGAATTCCTTATGTTAGAACTAAACAGAATTCTGACACTACACATAGAGCCAAGTTTGAAAGGGCACAGTGTCTAAGATTCTTTTGGGTTCATTTTAATTCATTTGTTGGTGAATATAATTTCAGGACATCAAGATTCGATTGTTAAGAGTTGAAGATGAAGCAACACTGACATTTTGAAGAACAAGATATATAAATACAAGTGATGTACTGTATCATGTCCCTGTTTCCTAGACCTTTAAAATCTTCACTGTAGTTCATGAAGATTGGACTGAGGACTTTCATAACATTTTGTATGGATAATTCCAGTATCCATGCAATACTCATTCAGCAAACACATGCATATATCTTGAAAATGAATTGGCTTAGAACTTCAGGATTAAATAGTTCTCTTAAAATTAATGATGGGATTTTAGAGCTGTCTCATTTTAGATTGTGGTGATCTTAGGCTTGGAGAGGCTAAGTATCTGGAAGATTGTCTGAAGACTTTCAGAGAGGTGAAATGGTTTGACTCCTCACATGCCTTGGTACAATAGCTTATGCATGTAGCCCTTGCACTTATTTGTGGAATATCCAGTGTGTCTTGACTTGATCACTTACTAGCTATGTGACCTTAAGAAATTACTGTGCCTCAATATCCTCTTTGGTAAATGGGAATAATGATGTTGACAATTTCACAATATTGTTTTAAGAATTAAATAGTTTGATACACGGAATTGGCTTAGAACCAAGCCTAAGTGCATGGGAAGCGCTTAAAAATATGATACTATAATTTCTATCTTGTTTGAAAGAAATATATAATTTTCCCATATGAAAACGAGAAGTGTTTCAGAGGAAAAATACTTGAAGCCTTCAAGTTATGTTTACAATTAGAGTTTCTGAAGTATTTGCAGGTAAAATATGCTTGTGTCCATTTATTCCTTCTATTTCATTGTTTCTTCCCCAAGAAGGAAACATTTCCCTTAAAAATAAAACAGTACAAAACAAAATATTTTTTCTACAGTTTTTCATGTGTAAGGGATGGGAGAATGTGGAGTAATATTTAGTGAGAGCTCATATAATAGGCTCTGAGCAAATCTCATTTTGATAATGAAGTGCAAAATGTCTATAATGGTTTTTCCTCCTCCTTTGTGGAATGTCTCCATCGCAGATAGGATTCACTTGCCTAAACTTTGATTCCCCATTGATCCACTCTAAGTTGTTTCTCTATCTTTTCTTAGAAGCGACTCTTTATGTAGTTATTGGCAATCAGACTTGTTTGCAAATAGTATTTCAGCCGTTTTCAACTTTCTGTTTGACTTTCAAAACTATTCCTTACATCTTCATCAACTGTAAGTCTAGAAAATAAGGCTCATGCTACATTTTTAAACTGCTCCTTAAAATGTGTTTCTCTTCATTAAAATGTTTTCTTCATAATGTTGGCCCCAGGAGCTGCAACATGTTTTGCTCATCTAGATCCTAGGAGGAAAATAAGCAATATGCGGCATGTCAGTTATATCATATTAAGTTTTATTACTTAACCTGGAATGTCTTCACTGAAACCATTGCTATATTCCATTGACACACAAGCAATAATTTTTGTATGAATCTAAAGTTTAGATGATAAATTTTGTATATTTTATTACCCATTAACATTAGGGCAATTGTTTAGATTAAATTAGTTTTAAAAGCCCTCAAATTACGACATATAAAATCAATTTGTGAATGACACATGCTGATGCCTTTAGCATAAGAATGTTGAGATTATTTATTTATTTATTTATATTAAGAACAACTTTTACACCAGGTTACCATGCTACATTCTATTCATGGAAAAAAATTGTAGATTGAGAAGATAAAATTTCTTTTTAAAAGATACTTTACAACTTTTTTTGTGAAAAAAAAAACATGCTGGACAACAATATTTGCAAAGTTCCTAGTGAAAAAATTGTTGTCTGTGCATATTTAGCACATTCACATATTTTTGATTGAAGTAGAAAGAATATTTAGAAAATTACATTCACTTTCTAAAGTAAATGCATTAAAATGCTATTAGGGCTACACTCATTCTAATTTGTCTTCTCATTTGTTCATTATTATTTTATACTTTAGCTTTACTTCTTCTCTGGGAATAACAATAAACCCCTTGAGCTTTTATAAGACTAATCTAGCTAAGAAGTTTTAGAGTAAGAAATACAAACTTTAGCTTGTTTTTAAATGAAGATAATGAGAGAAATTGTACAGGAGGAGACTCAAAAAGAATGGCAAAGTTCAGTCCATTTAAGATCTTGTAGGCAGTGGTTGCTGTTTTTGGTCTTTAGCCTGAGCAACTTGGTATGAGGTCATAGGGAAGGACTTTTTCAAGAGGTGACATTTGATCTTTGATTCAAATTCCAAAAAACTTCACATGTAACAACTCAGGAAGAATTTTCAAGGCATTTGGAATGTCAAGTATATAGGTTTTAAGGAATATTCTGAAAGATTCTGGAATCAAAAGAAGACCAATGTGTTTGGATATAATTGAATGAAAAGCATAGAGGTATAAAAATAGGGGTTGAAAAGAAGCAAAAGCTAGATGATATCTGAGTTCCTAGTTTACCTGAACTTATTTGTGTATATGCATGTATTTGGTTCTATGAAATTTATACATGTGTAGGTATCTAATACTACATATGAGTTATAGTCTTTTGTAATCTCCCTCCCATACCAACCCAGTCCTAATGATGGGCAACAACTAATAGGTTCTTTCTAAAATTTTGTCATTTTAAAATGTTATATAAAGGACTCGTAGAGTATGTAACTTTGGGGGATTTTTTTTTCCACCCAGTATAATTATCTGGAGATTTATTCAAGATTATTTTTGTGTGTGTATCTTTAATTTGTTTATTTTTATTTCCGAGTAGTATTACTTAATATGTTTCTACCACAGTTTATTAGTCAGTCACTCATAGAAAATATCTGGGATGTTTACAGTTTTTGGCTAATATGAATGAAGCTGCAATGAACATGTGCGTACAAGGTTATGTGTGAACATAAGTCTTAATTTCTCTGAGATAAAGACCAAGAAGGCTATTGGTTTGCAAGTGTTTTCTCCCAGTTTGTAGATGGCCTTTTCATCCACTTCACAAGGGCACTCATGGACCAAACATTTTTTATTTTGTTGAGGTAAAATTCAGTTTTCCTTTTATGCATTGTTTTTTGGTGCCAAGTTAGAAACCCTTTACCTAGTCCTAGTTCCTGAAGGTTTTCTCCTATGTTTTTTTCTAAAATATTTATAGTTTTCTCTTTTACATTTTAACTCTGACATCCATTTTGGGTTAATCTTTTTTGAAGGCGTGAGGTTGTTTGTTGTTTTTGTTGTTTTCCTCAGTGTGTCAAATTGCTCTAGAATCATCTGTTGAAATTGCTGTTCTTCCATTGAATCAATTTTACACATTTGTCAACATGTGCTGTCATTTCAATTGGAGTTTCCTGATAGAAAATACATCTTTTTTATCTGGCTGACTTCAAGATTTTTCTCTGTGTATTTAGTTTTCAGAAGTTTAATTATTATATATCATAGTCTGCATTTTTGGTGTGTATTCTAGTCTTTGGGTTTTCCCAGCTTCTTAAATATGTTGGTTTATTTCTTTTGTGAAATTTGGGGGCAAAAAATCAGCCATTATTTCTTTGAATATTATTTCATCTCCACTCTCTCTTCACATTCTGTGTCTGATGATATGAAAGTTGGATGTTCTTTTATTGTCTTACAGGGATCTAAGACATATTAAACATATATTTTATATATATATGTTTAATATATGTTCTCTCTGTTGTTCAGATTGGGTGAATTCTATTGATCTCTGTCCTTAATTTTCTGGTTCTATTCTTACTTTTCTCCACTCTATTATTGAGCCCATGTAGTGAGTTTTTGTTTTTTCTTTTAATTTTTTATTCTATTTTTCAATTCTATAATTCTAT
>JAQZBX010003719.1:0-63922 GCA_029593785.1 Cabassous unicinctus
TCGTTAAAAAAATGAAGACTCAAAAGACTACCTTTTGTATGACTCCACTTACATGAAATGGCCAGAAATGACACATTTTTAGAGAAAGAAAGGAGCGGTTCCCTAGGGCTGAGATTGGTGTAGGTTTGGTTTTCATGATGGTTGCACAACTCTATAAATTTATTGAAAATATGTGAACTGGCAATTTGCAATGGGTGAATTATGTGGTACATAATTTATAGCTTAAAGCTGTTTTTAAAAAAGGCTTAGATTAGAAAGAGAATGAATATTGAAGACAAGCATTACCGAATGTTCTATGAAATAATGCCTAACAACCATAATGTGAGTAACCATGTGCAGCAGTTTGGCAGTTTGATATAGTTATGAATTCCAAAAATAGATATTGGATTATGCTTGTAAACTGGTCTGTTCATCTGGGCATGATTAAGTTATGAATAGGGCTTTGATTGGGCTACATTAGTGAGGTGTTGAGCCCCACCCCTTGGTGGGTGGGGTCTCAAAGATAAAAGACATGGCAAAGGACAGAGTTCGACTTTTGAGTTGGAGTTTTGATGTTGGAGTTCTGATGCTGAGTGTTAATGCTGGAGCCCAGGGTAGTAAGCACACAGAAGACTTTGGTCGGGAGGAAGAAGAGAAGGCTCTGGGAAAAGAGATGAGCTGTTTGCCGACAGTTCACAGCTGGCCTTGTGGAGAGAGGCAAAGCCTAGATAGCCTTATAGTCTACAGCTGACCTTGTGGAGGACACAGAGGACTGAGCCCAGGGAGAAACGGAGCCTGGGGAAGAGAGGAACCCAAGATGCCTGAACCCTGGCAAACACCAGCAGCTATCTTGCTCCAACATGTGGCAACAGACTTTGGTGAAGGAAGAAACTTTTATGCTTTATGGCCTGGTAACTGTAAGCCTCTACCCCCAAAAAATACCCTTTATAAAAACCAACCGATTTCTGGTATTTTGCATCAGCACCCCTTTGGCTGACTAATACACCATGTATGAGAAACCTAAGATGATTTGGAGTTGATTATTGTCCTCAAAGAAGACAGAGAAAAAATAATACTCATTATTCCTGAACAAGAAGTGCATTATGTTCTTAGCAACATTATAAATAGGTTAAATTAACTAATAATTTGGTTGCTAGAAAGCTTTCCTCCTGATAACCTGCCCTGCATGGTGGTTGAAATATTTGTCAGTCAGACCTGGGAGGAATAAACAAAAAATGCAAGAATGATTCTACATGAAACTAAAAATTGAACATTAAATTAATTTCTTCTGTGTCTCTTTTCTTTGAGCCAAAATTAATTTGTCAATCTGTGAAAGCCAGCAATCAGGCAGCAAGGATATAAGATTAAGCCAGAGATAGAAACAATGATCATTTTGTTAAGATTTCTATACTTCCGAAAAGCAGTGGTCATTGTGTGAAAATTTAAAAGTTTGTGTCTTAACAACTCAGTTATGTAATTCACATTTTCCCCTGCAAGACTGGCTTTGCCTAGGCATAACTAAATTTAAATGTACTTTGCATCTCAGAAAGCATCTCTCAGTAAACTAAATATAGTATCTTGAGGTTGAAAATACACACTGTTCATAAGCACTAATTAAACTCATCAGAAATTTATTACAGGTGACAATTACATGTTTGGAAGCTCAAGATTAGATTTCTCTTGTAATTATCTTGCTTTTTTTCATTTTAAGATGTTTTCTTATGACTTGAAAGAAAACACCGGAAAAATTGCAATCCTGGAGATCTGCTGCATCATCATCTTGTTTAAAATTTTAAATACAACTTACATTAATAACAATGGAGCTGTATAATTTAAGGTATTATTGCAAATATGTCTTTTCCAAGGAACTTGAAATACTATATCCTAGAAGTATAGTGAGAGTTGAATTACTAGAATTTACATGGGAAAGCAAAGTGCTTATATACATAAGATTAAAAATTAAGAGGAAGTTCTGAAATCTCAATTTGGTTGATTAAATACTGGAGAATTTTAAGAATTTTATGATAAACAATACAATACATAGGTCTGGATAAATGCCAACTTCTGTTTCTTGATTTGTGCTTACCTTCAGTAGGGGTTTCATTTTGGTTTAATAGATCACTGAGGTAATATAATTTTGCAGAGCCCTTTTATATTCCATTCAAAGTGTTCTTCTAGTAAAGAAAATTAATTTTTGTTTCTGAGCTTTCTACCATATTGGCAGGCAGACATTTTATATTTCCATATAACACATACTTGTCAACCTTAAATATTAATAGTACACAGAAAGCAATTTTCAAAGGATTTTTTGTCTGTTGTCTTTTCTTAACAAATCAATTTTATTGATACATATTAATAAAGCATAAATTCATCCAAGTGTACCATCAATGATGTTCAGTATGTTCACATAATTGTGCATTCATCACTTCAATCATTCTTAGAGCACTTTCATTATTCCAATAATAATAATAATAAGCCAAAACCAAACAAACAAACAAAACTCATCACCTTTCAATCTCTCTATACTTCCCCTGCCATATATTGTTGCTATTCTTTTTCCTTCTCTCTAGTATATTTGTATTTATATTTTGTAAAAGCAATCTTATATATGCAATATCACCCATATTCATCTTTTATATGACTTTTTTCTGTCTTATACCATCCCATGTTACAAATTTTAGCTTTCCTTCTAGGAATATACATGATCTTAGACGTGTCCTTTCAACCACTGTCATACCCATAAAATAGTACTGCTAGTTACAAACATCATGATATGCTTTTACCATTTCTATTCATTTCCAAAGATTTACAAACAACCTTTTTACCAATTTGGCACAGATTAACCCTTAGCTTTCCATTCTCTATCCTCCTTCTATTTTCTGGTGGCCTATATTCTAATTATTAACTCCATGAGTTTACATAATATATTTAGTTCATAACAGCGTAATCATAAAGTATTTGTTCTTTTGTGTCTGGCTTGCTTCACTCAACATAATGTCCTCCAGGTTCATCCATGTTGTCATATGCTTAATTTCTTCTCACTGCTGCATAATATTCCATCATGTGTATACACCACAATTTGTTTATCCATTCATCAATTGATGGACCCTGGGTTGATTCCAACTTTTAGCAATTGTGAATAATGCTGCTATGAACAGCGGTGTGCAGGTGTCTGTTTGTGTCTCTGCTCTCAGTTTTTTCTGGTTATATACCTAGTAATGTTATTGCTGGGTCACATGACAAGTCTATATTCAACTTCCTTAGGAACTGCTAAACAGTCCTCCACAGTGGCTGTACCATTCTACATTCCCACCAAAAGTGAATAAGCACTCCTTTCTCTCCATATCCTTTCCAACATTTACAATTTTCTGACTTTTTAATAGCAGCCAGTCTAATATGTGTGAAATATTTCATTGTAGTTTTGATTTACATTTCCCTAATCACTAGTGATGCTGAACATTTTTTCATGTGTTTCTTCACCATTTGTATTTTTTCTTTGAACAATTGTTTTTTCACGTCTTTTGCCCATTTTTGAATCAGGTAGTTTGCCTTTTTATTATTGAGTTATATGATCTCTTTGTATATCATTGATATTAAACATTATCGGATATGTGATTGCTCAGTTTTCTCCCATTGAGTTGGCTGCCTTTTCAGCCTTTTGATAAAGTTCTTTGAGGTTCAAAAGTGTTTAATTTTGCAGAGGTCCCATTTATCTATTTTTTTCTTTTGTTGCTCATGCTTCATGTGTAAGGTTTAAGATACTAACACCTACCACAAGATCTTGAAGATGTTTTCCTACATTTTCTTCTAGGAGTTTTATGGTTTTCATTTTTGTATTTAGGTCCTTAGTCCATTTTGAGTTAACTTTTGTATAAATTGTGAGATAGGGGTCTTCTTGTTTCTTTTGGATATGGTTATCCAGTTCTCCCAGCACCATTTGTTGAATAGACTGTTCTAGCTCAGCTGGGAGGGCTTCACAGCCTTGTCAAAATTCACTTGAATGTAGATGTGAGGGTCTATTTCTGAGTCATCTATAGAGCATCATGCCCTAAAAGAGCAGGATATACTTCCTTTTCAACTGCTTATGCATCCTTCTCCAAGATAGACCACATGTTGGGTCACAAGACAAATCTCAATAAATTTAAGAAGACTGAAATTATACAAAACATTTTCTCTGATCATAACAGAATGAAGTTGAAAATCAATAATGGATGGAACAGGGGAAAATTTATAAGTGTATGGAGATTAAACAACACATTCTTAAACAGCCAGTGGATCAAAGAAGCAATTGTAAGACAATTCAGCATATATCTTGAGACAAATGAAAATGAGAATACAACATATAAAAACCTATTGGACACTGCAAAGGCAGTGCTGAGAGAGAAATTTTTAACCCTCAATGCATAGATTAAAAAAGAAGAAACAGCTAAATTTGAAGATCTAACTGCACACCTGGAGGAACTAGAAAAAGAATAGCAAACTAATCCGAAATCAAGCTAAAGACAGAAATAGTAAAGGTCAGAGCAGAAATAAATGAAATCAAGAAATAAAAAACAATAGAATCAACAAAACCAAAAGTTGATTCTTTGAGAAGATCAACAAAATTGACAAACCCTTAGCTAGAGTGACAAAGAAAAGAAGAGAGAAGACACAAATAAACAAAATCAGAAATGAGACAGAGGACATTACCACTGACCCTGCAGAAATAAGAGAGATCATAAAAGGATACTATGAACAATTGTATGCCCAAACACTAGACATTGTAGACAAGATGTCAAATTCCTAGAAAGGTACAAACCACCTACACCAACCCTAGAAGAAAAGGAAGACCTCAGCAAACCAATCACAAGTGAAGAAATGGACATAGTCATCAATAGCCTTCCAAAGATGAAAGGAATTTTATGTTTTTCATATGCAACTTAAGAAATATTCATTAGCAGATACCATTGTGTAAAGGAACTTAGCTTCAGCTAGATGGGCATGTGGTACTTGCTAGCCCATGCTCATGTTGGTGCCAAGCTTTTGGCCTGTAGGAAAATTCTTCAGCCTTCATATATCAAACTTACCTGGGTCCAGGGAGCCCCTGGAAGTCTGTGCTAATTGCAGGTAGACAGGCAGCTAACTAGGGATATTTATTGTGTTCAAGGATAACATACTTTAATCCTCCCTCTGCTGTCTGGACAATGCAGGTACCGTTCCTGAATTTCACTCCAGGTAACTTGCCAATCCTAATACATGATTTAAGATCATGGGATTTTCTAAATCTTCACTCCTTTGGATGTTATCTGTGTAGTGCAGTTAACTCATGGAAATGGGAAATGCCTGGATTACTATTTTTATTTTTCTTGTCAAAAGGACTGAGCCTGAGAGAAGTATAGCCTGCATGAAATATCTAAAATGCTAGACCTTCCTTTAGTCTCTAGAAATTGAGCTTCCCCTTACAACTTCTAAAAATATTCTTGAGTGCTATAATTTTAGTAACTATGCTAAGCAATTTATATACATGCTTACTTCAAACTCAAAAATCCTATATGGTACTATTATCATAATGGAGTATCATAAGGGATACATTACTTGACCCAGGAAGTAGATCCATATCTGTCTTAATCCAGAACTCAAACTCTTTATTCCGACTTTAATTTGTAATATGCTGTTTTGACTTTCAAAAGTACATTTAGTGGAGAGGGTGTAGCTCAGTGGTTGAGTGTCTGCTTTGCATATTCAAGGCCTCCTGGTTCAACCCCTTGTACCAACTTAAAAAAAAACACAAAAAAGTACATTTAAGTGTGAGTTGATACAAATATTGCTATGGGACCTATCATGTCCTATTTTTGTGTAATTCGAGTTTCTAGCAACTATGTAAGTTATAACAACAAAATAATATCATTTAATGGAATAAAACAAATGTAGCAGTTCTCAACACTTTAATATTTTATCACTGACACTCATCTATTTATGACAGAAAACTTAGCAACTAAAACTACCCTATATTTCTGGATAATCCTCTTAGTTTTATTAGTACCAGCATGTTCTTCTGAAAAAATCCATATTTTTTAATTACCTCTTTAAAAAAATTTTGCATGTGTGGTGGATAAAAATGGCCACAAATTCTTCTATTGGAGAGTTGGGGTCATGTCCCCTCCACTTGAATATGGGCAATTTCTGTGACCACTCTAACAAAAAAAATATGGAGGAAATGACACTATGTCCATTTTGGGGTTCAGGCCTTGAAATACTGATATTTCTTGTCTCTTGGAAATTTTAGCTCCACATAAGAACTACAGCTATCCAGCTAAAGGGTACTATGGAAATGTTGCATGAGTCTATAAGAATAAAGGAGAGATACAATTTCTGGCCACCAAGCAAGTGAGCAAAACCATTTTGGACCCCCCAGCCCAGCCCAGCAGCCACCCAACACCACTTTGTCCATAGTTGTCAACACATGGGCAGAAACTTCACCCAGCCAAGCTATGCGTGAAATCAAAACCAATAAATCACTAGCTATCAAAAAAAGGTGGTTGCTTGAAGCCAGTAAATTTGGGCTAAGTTTGTCAAGGAGCAATAGATGACCTGAACGGGATACACAGCTGCATTTTTGGAGAATGAAGTTGAAGTCATTTCCATTTTTTATTTCTATCACAAATCTCTAACACAGAAGTCCTGTCCAGTCTGCTTTATGGGAAGTTGTTTGGCCTGACCAGTAATTTGCAGGTGCAAAGTCATGTATGTTGTCTGATTTAATATTTTTTTAAAATAAATGGAAAAAACAACAGAATGAATTTATGGTTGTATTTGCTTAAAAGAAGATAGCAAATTGCTTTCATTCTTTGGTGCATGATTAATTTGGATATGATTTCTAAAATAAAGAAGAAATTGGGGAGACAAAAGAAAAGCTATTTTTTTGTTTTGTTTTCAAACTGCTGGAGCAATGGTAAGAGAACACACTTTCCTCATTTTGATTTCAAAAGAGACAGAAAAAGTAGGAGGTTTGCTTCAAGCATCTTTTAATTTTTTTCCATATTGCTATGGATGGAATTTTGCACCCCAGTTTGCACATGTTAATCTTGGTCTACATTTTGGTGGGTGTGGACCAATTGTAAATAAGATCTCTTCAAGATGTTACTTCAGTTATGCTGTGGCCTCACGGAATCAGGCTTGATTTAGTCTGGAATAGTGGAGACCTTTATCAGCAGAGTAAAAATCAGACAGAGAGAAAGGAGCCACAGGAAGAATCCAGAAGCTGGGAGTCAATTGTACCCTAAGGAGAAAGGAAAAGATGTTGCCACATGCATCATCATATGACAGAAAAGCCAGGGACCAAGGATCACTGATGGCTAGCCCCAGAAAACCACAGTTTTCTGGGAGAAAACATTGCCTTACTGACCTTTCAATTTTGGACTTCTAGTCTCAAAAACGTAATCCAATAAATTCTCATTTAAACCAATGAATTGCATGGTATTTGTTTTAGCAGCCAGAAAACTGAAACATTCATATTTGGATAGCACCGGCAGTGGGTTGAATGGTGACTCCCCCAAACAATATGTGCACTTCCTAACTCCTGAAACCCGTGAATGCTGCCTTGCTTGGAAGATGGGTCTTGGCAGATGTTAAGTAAGTGAAGGATCTTGAGATGAAGAGCTCATCCTGTATGATCCAGTTAGGCTCTAAATCCAAAGACAAGTGTACTTATAAAGAGATCTACAGAGTAGAAACAGAAAAACAGGAGAAGGTCATGTGAAGTCAGAGGCAGAGATTGGAGTGATGCATCTCCAAGCCAAAGAACATCAGGGCCTGCTGGGAGCCACCAGAAGCTGAAAGAGGCCTAGCGCCTTCAGAGGGAGCATGACTAAGCTGACACCTTGATTCCAGACTTCTGGTCTCCAGAACTGGGAGAAAATAAGTTTTTGTTATTTTAAGTGATCCAGTGTGTGGTAACTTGAAATGGCAGCCCTAAGAAACTAGTAATACTTATAAGCTATGCTTCTGCTATTCTTCGGTAAATATTTAATTTTTTGGAGATTTCATAGAAGGATTGAATTAAACACAATAGCTTATTAACTATGGCAATGATTATACCTTTTGAAATCACCATATACATTTGGTGATTCTTCATAAAGTTAAAAATAGTATTAGGATATGACCCAACAATTCCACTCCTAAGTATATACCCCAAAGAATTCAATACAGGTACTCAAATACTTATAAACAAATGTTCATAGCAGTCTTATTCACAAAAGCCAAAAGGCAGAAGCAGCCCAAATGTCCATCAACAGATGAAGGGATACAGAAATGTGATATATTTAAGCAATGGAAGAAAAGGAATGAAGGACTGATACTTGCTAGATGTGGATGAACCTTAAGCACATTATGCTAAGTGAAAGAACCAGGCACAAAAGGTTGCATGGTGTATGATTCCATTTATTTGAAGTATCCAAAATAGATAAATCCATAGAGACAGAAAGCAGGTTTGGTGGTTGTCAGGATTCAGGAGCAGGGGTAAATGGGGAGGAACTGCATACTGGGTAAAATGGATTTCCTTTGGAATGAGGGAAATGTTTTGGCACTAAATAGAGGCAGTAATTGCAAAACATTATACATGGACTAAATGCCATTGAATTGTCCACTTTAATTTTATGTTGTGTAGATTTCACCACAATAAATTATTAAAAAACAAATCAAACTGCTGTCCAGTCATCTGTGCCCTAAGAGAAGGTGCCCAGCTCCAAGGGGTGCAGCCTCAGGGCAGGCTTGCAAGAGGAGCTTTGAAAGCAGAGCCCAAGGGAGTCAAAGCAAGGAGCAAGGAGGTGGGGTCAAAGCAGAGCACAGGGCAAGCCGCTGCAGCAGAAGCAGGGCATGGGGAACCACTCAGGTCATTCATCTTGAGAACCACGGGCGAAGTGTAGAAAAGGAGGTAGAAAAGTATATATTTTTTCTCATTATGAGGTTGTATTTTCTTATGAGAAAGCACAAAGGAAACTCACTCCCATCCCATGCTCCAGAGATAACCACTAAATTATAAAAAAGATTTCTTCTTGATATTCTTTCACTATATACTTTTGAGTCCTGAATAATTTTATATAACATTTTCTCCCTTGGGAGTATTTCCATGTCAGCATATATTCTGTGGTGAGTAACTTTAGCATCACTGAATTACTTTTCCTGGGTGTTGGTAAATACTGAGGTAAGTCTTTAACAACCAGCATTCTTTTTTAAAAAATAATAATAAATTTTACTTTTAGAGAGGTTTTAGATTTTCAGAATACTTATTTAGAAAGTATAGGAACTTTCCATATAACCTACCCACCCATACACCCACATACATAGTTTTCCCTATTATTATCATCTTACATTAGTGTGGTACCGTTGTTACAATTGATGAACCAAATTTGAAGCATTGTTACTAACGAAAGTCTATAGTTTACGTTATGGTTTACACTTTGTACTGTATAGGCTTTGACAAATGCCATGTATGTGTCATTACAGTATCATATAGAACAGTTTCACTGCCCTAAAAATGCCCTGTGTTCTACCTCTTCATCCCTCCTACTCCCCTCTGAACCCCTGACAAACACTATCTTTATTTCAATGTTAAAAGTTACTCCATTAATGCAAGATAATAACTATAATAACAATAAATCTATTTTGGTCCTTGGTTACACTCCCCACTTAGGTTTGTTTATTCCTCAATCTTGAGGGATTTGGGATGATGTCTGCCATGATTGCTTCAGGCTGAGAGGGGACTTGGATATTATGGGGAGATGGAAGGAATTGTTTTGCTTCCAGTTGTAGATACTCCTTGTTTTGGGGGATAGGATTTGTCCATCAGCATCATTTTGTAGGTTGTCCAGGGCAAGCCCAAAGAATTGGAGAGAAGGAGTTGGCAGCAACATTGCTCAACCAGCATTCTTGATAGAGAAACCATGATTTTGCTGATATTTGTGATGTAAATACTCATACCTTGCTCAATTTCAGGTTATAGACCTGAGGTCACTGAATGCAGCTTGGGGAAAGATGTGTACTCGATCTCTTTCAAGTTGGCATAAGCTGGCTGGAGCACATCGCTGAATTTATTCTCAGTTGTATAGCTATAGCAAACTTTATCTCATGCACTGTTGTTGGCTACTTAGTGATTGTCCATACATTTCCCTTATAAGTAATATGACAGCCAGCCTAGGGCCTAGCCCTGGAAGGAAGGTACTAGATAAAACTTGAAAGATATCGATAATAATCAACAATCTGAAGAAAACAGAGATAATTTGTAAACCATAGATAAGATATATTTCTTGCTTTTCTATTTTGTCAAGAAGAATGTACTGTTATGAATAAATTAGACATGGTGGCTTTCTAAAACTGAGTGCTTCCGTGTAATTTTTAAAAATAATGTTTTAAGGAATAGTAATTGTAAACAGATTTAGGAAAGACATATGGAGAAATGAATGACAAAACAGAAGCAAGGAAAAGGGGTCATTAACGTCAGCTTGACAAAAGCAAACAGAGCTATGAATGATTCAAAAGCAGCACATTCAATTAACAAATATGTATTGGGCACCCACTATTTTTCAGGAATGATTTTAGGCACGACAATATACAAAAGTGACCCAAAAGAAGAATAAAATTCCTACATTAATTGAGCTTCCATTGTCGTAGGTGAGAGAAATAAGAAGCAAACTAAGTTAATAACATACAATATGTTAAAAAGTGCTCAGCACTCCTGGAAAAGATAAATCCAGGGAGGAGAAGTGGGAATTGTATGTGGCTGGCTGGGAGGGTGGCTGTTACAGCTTTAGATCAGGCAGCCAAGGCTAACCCGCCAGAGACTGGAGAGTGCTTGAAACAATACCACAGCAAGGGTCCACAGGACCTGTTCATGCTAAACATCTTGGGAAATCCTTAGAAATGAGTTTTCGCTCGGTTAACTCACAGCACTGTGGTAGAGAAGAAAGTTCAAGTTAGGTAGCAAGTAAAGTTACAATTAGAGATGACACCAAAGATGGATAATTTCTCTGGAAGACAATTTCAGAAGGATGTGAGAACAATATTTCCATTCCCACACACTAATCCCAATGGGATTGTAATTAAAATCACTTCAAATCTCTTACATGGGAAGAATGGAAATATTGTTACTTAGGCTATCAAAGAATACAATCGATTGCTCTCCATTTATTCAGATTTTTTTTTATGTCAATTGCAAAGTTCTGTATGTTTCTTCATATGGGTCACATTTGTTTTACAAGTTTTCCCAGGTATTTTATGTTTGACTTTTGTTCACACTGGAACATTTGCATGTACCTGGCCACAGTTAGTAATAATAATTAGAAATTTTTAGAGGGATCTTAGGAGAAAATAACTAAATTTGTCTTGTAAGTTTTCTACAATCAACCAAACAACAGATTTGACTGGGACCCTGCCCTGTGACAAGCCCTGTGACTTACATCCAGAGGACAAGGGATCTACCTGAGAGCATCTTCCAAAGTCTCCTGTGGTGAGACTGTGGGCAAAGAAAGCATCTTGAGAACAGCCTCTACTAAAGTACAGGTTGAAGATACCTCTCCAAAGAAATTAAAATCATGGCATAAATACTCAAACTTTGACAATAAGAGAAATTTGGCCAACTGCAGATTTTCACCTCACAAGGAAATAGAACATGAGGGAAGATTAAGGAAATCTATCTCGAAAAGAAGCCAAAAGAAAACAAATTACAAATTGTTAGAGGGAAGGTCAAAAAGGTTTCACATATTTTAAGTACTGGAAAGGTAATTCAAGAAACCGATTAATTTCACACAGAGCTAAGTAAACAAGTTCATTTGAAATAAAATTCCACATCAGAAATGGAAAGACCTGAAACAACCATATGGCCTGCAATTGTGTTTCCACTGATCTTATTTTCTTAATGACTTAAAGGTAAATTTAAAGTTAAATTAGATTCACAATGCAATTGGAAGTTAAATGGCATGTAAATTAATAGTTCAATTTTTAAAGTAATGGCATTAGTTTGGATTTTGAAATAAACTGGTGAAAAACCACATATGTGCATAATAAGAATGTTTTCCCGTTGTAAAAGTTCATCAAAACTGCTTGCATCAAAACGTAAAAAGAAAAATAAGGAAAGAGTAAGCCACAATTCTAAGCACAAAATAGCACAGCACTTGATATCATTTCTAAGACAGCACATTTCAGACAATAAAAGCAATAAAAGCGAGAAGAATGTCATTGACTGCAGGATGTCTTTATGTCTTAAAAAAAAAGAAAAGAATGAGAAAGAATGGAAAGAGTTAATGGCATTCATTGTACATATTTACTACTGCAATAAAATTCATTGTCCTGTTTTTCCAGTGGTCCTTTCCACAGAAGAGTGCAAATTTTCTTTCTTTATTTTTTATTATTATTCCGGGATATTCCAATGAATTGGTTAGTAGTTGTTAGAAATAAACTACTTCTAACTAGAGAGTTTGCCATAACAGTAAAAAGTCCAAGTGCAATGGGAACTCGCAGTCTAAATAAAGGGCATACAAATAGAAAACTTTCTTTAAATTCTTTATTATTTTAAGCACTGGAATTGAATCAGCTTCTATTTATCCTTAGGGGAGATTTAGAACCAAAGGAAATGGAATTATGAACTCACACTTTTTTCTTCAAGAACATCTGCATTTTTTTGCATCCAAAAACATTTTAATTTCTTTATCATCGATATAAGCAGAAAAGAGAGTTGCAGAAGGGTAAAAAAAAAAAAAAAAAAAAAAGATAAAGGAGAAAATGGGGAGGGAAGATAAATTTAACAAAATGTTTGCATCAGGAGCTTTCCTTGACCTGGGACCAAGCACCTTGTCAGGTACTACAGCGGTAATTCTTACCACCTTACCTCTTGCCACTTTCAGTCAAGCATTCAGAACACCCAGAAACAATGTTACAGCATTATTTGCCAACACATAAAATTCTACTTATTCGTAATGTACCTAACGTGAAACAATTCAAGAAGACATCCACTTTGGTAGATTCTCCTGGTCACCAGAAAAACGTTGATTCTTCTTTTTATTTGGAGTCAAAAAAGGTCTCTCTGTGGCTGATTAGAAGGGGTAGCTTATATTTGATTATCCACCACTCCTAATGCCACTTTTAAAGTCCTACCAAATCCCAAAAATAGGACAATGACACCAAGAAGAACAGTTCAGCATTACCAAGTAACCCTAAAACTTACTAAACCGACATCACCAATGTATTACAAATTACTATATTGCTGATTTTTTTAGTAAAATTTTTCACTAGAAATTGAGACGAAATTGCCATAAATTATTATATTGCTGATTTTTTTAGTAAAAGTTTTCACTAGAAATTGAGACAAAAATGCCATAAATTATTATATTGCTGAATTTTTTAGTAAAATTTTTCACTAGAAATTGAGACGAAAATGCCATAAATTATTATATTGCTGATTTTTTTAGTAAAATTTTTCACTAGAAATTGAGACGAAAATATCATAAATTATTACCACACCAACCCTCACCAAAAACCCATTACAACATCCATGTAGCTTAAAACAAAGCAAGGCACTGAAAATGTCTAAATGAGCCTAAATGACTCCACAGATACACTGGTCTGGTCCTGGCCTTACTATTAATTCACAGCAAAATTACACATGCAAGTATCAGCGCCCCAGTGAGAATGCCCTCTAGCTCTTTACTAGACCAAAAGGAGTGAGCATCAAGCACACTAATCACACTAGTAGCTCATAACGCTTTGCTCAACCACACCCCCATGGGACACAGCAGTGATAAAAATTAAGCAATAAGCGGAAGCTCGACTAAGTTATGCTGTCATACAGGGTTGGTAAAGCTCGTGCCAGCAACCGCGATCATACAATTAACCCAAATTAATAGTCCATGGCATAAAGCGTGTTTAGGATATTATCCCTAATAAAGTTAAATTTTTACTATGCTGTAAAAAGCCCCAGTCAAAATAAAAATACGCCACAAAAGTGATTTTAACAAACCCGAATACACGATAGCCAGGACCCAAACTGGGATTAGATACCCCACTATGCCTGGCCCTAAACCAAAACAATCCACAAAAAAAAATGTTCACCAGAGTACTACTAGCAACAGCTTAAAACTCAAAGGACTTGGCAGTGCTTTACATCCTTCTAGAGGAGCCTGTTCTATAATCGATAAACCCCGTTACACCTCACCACCCCTCGCTAACACAGCCTATATACTGTCATCTTCAGCAGACCCTAACAAGGAACCAAAGTGGGCACAATAATATACACAAAAAAGTTAGGTCAAGGTGTAGCCTATGAGGTGGGAAGAAATGGGCTACATTTTCTAAAACTAGAACATCCACGAAAACGTTAATGAAACATCCTTAAGCATAAGGCGGATTTAGTAGTAAACTAAGAATAGAGAGCTTAGCTGAATTAGGCTATAAAGCACGCACACACACACCCGTCACCCTCTTCAATTATTCAAATCCACAGTAAACACCCTACTTATTTAACTACAATATGAGAAGAGACAAGTCGTAAAACATACTGGAAAGTGTGTTTGGGTAACCAAAGTGTAGCTTAAACAAAGCATCCGGCTTATACCCTGAAGATTTCAGATACACTGACCACTTTGAACCAAACCTAGCCCCAAAATTACACAATGCAACTACCATACAACAATCAAACAAAACATTTACCCAACATTTAAAGTATAGGAGCTAGAAATTCTAGCACTGGTGCCATAGAAAAAGTACCGCAAGGGAAAGATGAAAGACCATTTCACAGTACAAAACAGCAAAGACTAACACTTCCACCTTTTGCATAATGAGCTAACCAGAACACACTTGGCAAAGAGCACTTCAGTCAAGCACCCGGAAACCGGACAAGCTACTTATGGACAGTAAACAGAACTAACTCGTCTATGCTGCAAAATAGTGAGAAGATCCATAGGTAGAGGTGAAAAAACAACCGAGCCTGGTGATAGCTGGTTGTCCAGAACAGAATATTAGTTCGACTTAAAATTTACCCCAAGAACCCACAAATCAACCCTACTGTGAATTTTAAATGTAATCAATAGAGGTACAGCTCTATTGAAACACAGACTAAGCCTAAGCTGGAGAGTAAGCTGCAAACATTCTCCATTGTTGGCCTAAAAGTAGCCACCAATAAAGATAGCGTTAAAGCTAAAAAAACAACACCAACCTAAATCCCATAAACCACCAAGCCATCTCCCAATACATAACACTGGACCAATCTATTACTAAACAGAATAGATAATGTTAGCATCAGTAACAAGAATATTTTCTCAGAGCATAAGCTTACATCAGAACGGATACCCCACTGACAATTAACAGCAAGGCAACTACAACCCATTCAATAATAACATCCCGTATCTACTGTTAACCCAACACAGGCATACACACCGGAAAGATCTAAAGAAATAGAAGGAACTTGGCAAACACGAATCCCGCCTGTTTACCAAAAACATCACCTCTAGCATTACAATTATTAGAGGCATTGCCTGCCCAGTGACATATGTTCAACGGCCGCGGTACCCTGACCGTGCAAAGGTAGCATAATCACTTGTTCTCTAATTAAGGACCCGTATGAATGGCCAAACGAGGATTCAACTGTCTCCTATCTCCAATCAGTGAAACTGACCTTCCCATGAAGAGGCGGGAATAAACATAAGAGGAGAAGACCCTGCGGAGCTTAAATTAATCAGCTCAACAACAACCACTCAACATCCAACAGGAATAAATACATATGATATGAGCTGCCAATTTTGGCTGGGGTGACCTCAGAGCAAAACAAACCCTCTGAATGATAAGCACAAAGACCTATAAGTCAAAGTCCACTGTATCATTTATTGACCCAAAGCACTGATCAACGGAACCAGTTACCCCAGGGGTAATAGCGCAATCCTACTATAGAGCCCATATCGACAATAGGGATTATGACCTCGATGTTGGATCAGGACACCCAAATGGTGCAGCCACTATTAAAGGTTTGTTTGTTCAATGATTAAAGTCCTACGTGATCTGAGTTCAGACCGGAGCAATACAGGTCGGTTTCTATCTATAACTGATTTCTCCCAGTATGAAAGGACAAGAGAAATAAGGCCAACTTCACACATGCACCTTAAATCCTAATAGATGAAGTTAATCTAAATCTAGAATACTCACACCAAATATGCTCTAAACCAGGGCTTTGTTAAGATGGCAGAGACAGGTAATTGCGTAAGACTTAAACCTTTATAACCAGAGGTTCAACTCCTCTTCTTAACATTATGTTCCTAATAAATATCCTATGTTTAATCATCCCCATCCTCCTAGCAATAGCCTTCCTAACACTAGTTGAATGAAAAATCCTAGGCTACATGCAACTACGTAAAGGCCCAAACATTGTAGGACCATATGGTTTACTCTAACCAATCAAGCTATTCATCAAAGAACCCCTCCGACCATTAACATCATCAAAACCTATATTCATCTTAGCACTCACAATAGCCTTTTCCCTGGCCCTATCCCTATGGATCCCAATACCCATACCACACCCACTTATCAACCTGAACCTGGGTGTACTATTCATCCTAGCCCTCTCTAGCCTAGCAGTATACTCAATCCTATGATCTGCCTGAGCCTCCAACTCAAAATATGCCCTCATTGGAGCCCTACGGGCAGTAGCACAAACAATTTCCTACGAAGTAACCCTAGCCATCATCCTATTGTCAATCATAATAATGAATGGCTCATTCACACTGTCTGCCTTACCACAACTCAAGAACACCTCTGACTAATCTTCCCACTATGACCCCTGGCAATAATATGATTTATCTCAACACTAGCAGAAACAAATCGAGCCCCATTCAACCTTACCGAAGGTGAATCCGAGCTAGTAACTGGATTCAACGTCGAATACACAGCAGGACCATTCGCCCTGTTTTTCATAGCCGAATACACTAACATCATTATAATAAATGCACTAACAACACCCTTATTCTGCACAACCCCCTGTTCCCAGAGCTATTCACACCAAATTTCATCACAAAAACCCTCATCCTCACCATCATATTCCTTCCTATGAGTACGAGCATCATACCCACGATTTCGTTACGACCAACTAATTCACCTACTATGAAAGAGCTTCCTACCACTGACTCTGGCATTATGCATACTTCACATATCCACCCCCACAATATCTGCAGGAATCCCACCACACATGTAGGAATATGTCTGACAAAATAATTACTTTGATAGAATAAAACGTAGAGGTTACAATCCTCTTATTCCTAGAGTCGTAGGACTTGAACCTTCACCTGAGAACTCAAAAATCTCCGTGCTCCCGTATTACACTCTAAGTAAGGTCAGCTAACTAAGCTATTGGGCCCATACCCCAAAAATGTAGGTTCACAACCTTCCCGTACTAATAAACCCAATCATCTTTACTATTATCCTACTTAACCTACTCTTAGGAACAATAATCACCATAATCAGCTCCCACTGACTACTAATTTGAACAGGACTAGAAATAAACAAGTTCTCCATAATCCCAATTCTAATAATCAAACCAAGCCCCCGATCCACAGAAGTGGCCACTAAGTACTTCCTAACCCAAGCAACAGCATCCATACTCCTAATACTAGCCATAATCATTAACCTAACCCACTCAGGCCAATGAACAATCATAAAAATATTTAACCCCATAGCATCCTACACAATAATAGTAGCACTAGCTATAAAACTAAGACTAGCCCCATTCCATTTCTGAGTCTCAGAAGTAACCCAAGGAACCCTCCTAATACCAGACATAATCCTCCTAGCAGACTACAAGACCTAAACTTCGACTCATACATAATCCCAACTACAGATTTAAAACCAGGAGAGCTCCGACTATTAGAAGTAGATAACAGGCTCGTTCTACCAATAGAATTATCAGTCCGCATACTAATCTCATCAGAAGACCTCCTGCACTCATGGGCCGTACCATCCCTAAGCCTAAAAACAGACACAATCCCCGGCCAATTTAACCAAGCTACACTAATATCTACTCATCCAGGACTATATTATAGCCAATGCTCAGAAATTTGCTGCACAAACCATAGCTTTATGCCAATTGTCCTAGAACTAGTCCCATTAAAACACTTCGAGACTGATCAACATCAATACTTAAAACTCCTTGAGATGCTAAAATAGCATTAACCTTTTAAGTTAAAGACTGAGAGTGTAATAAATCTCTCCTCAATGAAATTCCTCAGCTAGACACATCCACATGATTCACTATCATTCTATCAATACTACTATCACTATTTATCCTCATGCAATTAAAATTCACCAAACACAGCTCATTCTCCCAACCACAACCTACCACGGCAGAAAACCCAAAACACACAACCCCCTGAGAGACAAAATGAACAAAAATTTATTTGCCTCATTCACTGCACTTAAAATAATAGGACTGCCAGTAGCCACATTAATCATTATATTCCCAAGTATTTTATTTCCCACCCCTAATGCCTAATTAATAACCGAATTGTAGCCATTCAACAGTGATTAGTAAATATAATTCTAAAACAAATAACGAACATCCACAACACCAAAGGACGCACATGAGCACTCATACTAGTCTCACTCATCATCTTCATTGGCGCAACAAATCTCCTAGGCCTCCTGCCACAGACGTTCACCCCAACCACCCAACTATCCATAAACCTGGCAATAGCAATCCCCTTATGGGCTGGCACAGTAGTCATAGGCTTCTGCCACAAAACCAAAGCTTCACTAGCCCACTTCCTACCACAAGGAACCCCAATTCTCCTAATCCCAATACTAATTATTATCTAAACCATTAGCCTATTTATTCAACCTATGGCCCTAGCCGTTTGACTAACTGCAAACATCATAGCAGGCCACCTACTTATTCACTTAATCAGCGACGCCACCCTTGCACTAATGTCCATTAGCCCCACAACAGCCTCAATCACATTTATCATCCTAATTCTACTTACAATCCTAGAATTCGCCGTAGCATTTATTCAAGCTTATGTCTTCACACTCCTAGTGAGCCTATACTTACATGGTAACACCTAAAGACCCAACAAACACATGCCTACCACATGGTAAACCCAAGCCCTTGACCACTCACAGGAGCATTATCAGCCCTACTAATAACACCAGGCCTAACCATATGATTTCAATTTAACTTCATAACTCTACTAACACTAGGCCTAACCACTAACTTCTTAACAATGTATCAATGATGACGAGACGTAATTCGAGAAAGTACATTTCAAGGTCACCACACAACCATCGTGCAAAAGGGGTTACGATATGGCATAATCCTATTCATCGTATCAGAAGTCTTCTTTTTCGCGGGATTCTTCTGAGCCTTTTACCATTCCAGCTTAGCTCCAACACCAGAACTGGGAGGATGCTGACCCCCAACAGTGATCCACCCACTAAACCCATCTGAAGTTCCACTCTTAAACACTTCAGTTCTTCTTGCCTCAGGCGTATCTATCACATGAGCCCATCACAGTCTAATAGAAGGACACCGAAAACACATACTCCAAGCCCTATTTATTACCATTACCTTGGGAGTATACTTCACCCTACTACAAGCCTCAGAATACTTCAAAGCACCGTTTAGAATCTCCAATGGTGTGTACAGATCCACTTTCTTCATAGCAACAGGATTCCACAGACTCCACGTAATCATTGGTTCCTCATTCCTAATTGTATGCTTCATACGACAACTAAAATTCCACTACACATCCAGCCACCATTTCGGATTTGAAGCCACTGCTTGATACTGACATTTCGTAGATGTAGTATGACTATTCCTCTATGTATCTATTTACTGATGAGGATCCTGTTCTCTTAGTATTAAATAGTACAATTGACCCCCAATCAATTAGTTTCGGCACAAATCCGAAATAGAACAATAAACCTGGCAGTAACCCTAATCATTAACACATCCCTGTCCTCCTTACTTGTCCTTATCACAGTCTGATTGCCGCAATTAAATGTGTATACAGAGAAATCAAGCCCGTAGGAGTGTGGCTTTGACCCCATAGGATCAGCCCGACTTCCATTCTCAATAAAATTCTTCCTAGTAGCCATCACATTCTTACTATTCGACCTAGAGATTGCCCTTCTATTACCACTACCATGAGCCTTCCAGGCCAACAATTTAACCCCTATACTAATCACAGCTCTATTCCTCATCTCACTGCTAGCATTAGGACTGGCCTATGAATGGCTTTAAAAAGGACTAGAATGAACTGAATATGGTAACTAGTTTAATTTAAAACAACTGATTTCGACTCAATAAACTATGATTTAGTTCATAGCTGCCACATGCCATCAATTTACTCAAACGTGCTTATAGCATTCATAATGGTCCTAACAGGACTCTTAGAATACCGATCACATGTAATATCCTCCCTACTATGCCTTGAAGGCATAATACTATCTTTATTTGTCTTAAGTACCCTAATAATCTTAAACATTCACTTCACCATATCCACCATAATACCAATTATCCTAATAGTCTTCACCACCTGCGAAGCCACCGTAGGCCTAGCTTTACTAGTAATAATATCTAACACTTATGGTCTAGACCACGTACAAAACCTAAACCTACTACAATGCTAAAACTAATCATCCCCACCCTCATACTCATCCCCTTAACCTGACTGTCCAAAAAAAGCATAATCTGAATCAACACAACCACCCACAGCATCCTAATTAGTTTAATCAGCCTTTCCATGCTCTTCCAAATGACAAACTCCAACCTAAACTTCTCACCAACATTCTTCGCCGACCCACTTTCAACACCACTAATCATTCTCACTACATGACTACTACCCCTGATAATCATTGCCAGCCAATCACATCTAACCAAAGAAAACACCACCCGGAAAAAACTATATATCTCAATGCTCATCTCACTTCAAGCACTGCTAATCATAACATTTACCACCACAGAATTAATTTTATTTTATGTTATTGGAGGCCACACTAATCCCAACCCTCATTATCATTACCCGATGGGGAAATCAAGCAGAACGACTAAACGCAGGGTACTCCTTCTTATTCTACATGCTAGCCGGATCATTACCCCTATTAGTTGCTTTGATTTGCATACAAAACACTATTGGCTCACTAAACCTGCTCATCATCCAATACTGAACTCCAACACGACCACATTCCTGAACATCCAAACTTATATGACTAGCATGCATAATAGCATTTATAGTAAAAATACCATTCTACGGCCTACACCTCTGACTTCCGAAAGCACACGTAGAAGCACCCATGGCAGGATCAATAGTACTAGCAGCCATCCTACTAAAACTAGGAGGCTATGGCATAATACGAATTACAATAATCTTAGACCCCACCACAGAGCACATGGCCTACCCATTCATAATACTCTCACTATGAGGCATAGTAATAACAAGTTCAATTTGTCTATGCCAGACAGACCTAAAGTCATTAATCACTTACTCATCCGTTAGCCATATAGCTCTGGTAATCATAGCCATCCTTATCCAAACACCCTGAAGCTTTATGGGAGCCACAGCACTAATAATCGCACATGGATTAACCTCATCACTACTATTCTGCCTGGCCAACACCAACTATGAACGAATTCACAGCCGCACCATAATTTTAGCTCGAGGGCTACAAATCCTCCTACCCCTAATGGCCTCATGATGACTACTAGCAAACTTAAGTAACTTAGCACTGCCTCCCACAATCAACCTAATTGGAGAACTATTTGTAGCCATCACAACATTCACCTGGTCACACTTCACAATCATACTTGTGGGACTCAACATGCTAATCACAGCCTTGTACTCTCTCTACATGCTAATCACCACCCAACGAGGAAAATTCACTTACCACATCCATACCATTAAACCAACACTCACACGAGAAAACACCCTCATACTAATACACCTCCTACCAATTATAATACTCTCAATCAACCCTAAAATCATCCTAGGACCCTTATACTGTGAATATAGTTTACCAAAAACCCTAGACTGTGAACCTAGTAACAAAATCTAAAGCATTCTTATTCACCGAGAAAGTATTACAAGAGCTGCTAACTCCTGTCAACCACGTATAATTAACGTGGCTTTCTTACTTTTATAGGATAACAGTAATCCGTTGGTCTTAGGAACCAAAAACTTGGTGCAAATCCAAATAAAAGTAATTAACCTAATAGCCCCCTTAACCATTATAACCCTTTTCATCCTCACAATCCCAATTGCATTATCCTACTTCAAGACATACAAAACCAAACTTTACTCCCACTATGTGACGACCACAATCTCATACGCATTCTTAACCAGGATAATCCCAGCCAAGTATTCCTGCACTCAGGACAAGAAATACATATCTCAAACTGGCACTGAATAACGGTACAGACTATAAAACTATCCCTGAGCTTCAAACTAGACTTTTCACTCACCTTTGAACCAATCGCACTATTTGTCACCGGATCTATCACAGAATTCTCACTATGGTATATACACTCAGACCCACACATCAACCGATTCTTCAAATACCTCCTCCTATTCCTTATTACAATAATCATTTTAGTGACCGCCAACAACATATTTCAACTCTTCATTGGTTGGGAAGGGGTAAGAATTATATCATTCCTCCTCATCGGGTGATGATATGGACGAACAGATGCCAACACCACGGCCCTACAGGCAATCCTAAATAACCAAATTGGAGATATTGGCTTTATCGTAACAGTAGCATGATTTCTTTTACACCTAAACTCATGAGACTTCCAACAAATTTTCACACTAAACCCCAACAACTCCTTGCCCCTACTGGGACTCCTACTGGCTGCAGCTGGAAAGTCAGGCCAATTCGGGCTACATCCCTGACTACCATCAGCCATAGAAGGACCCACTCCAGTGTCAGCCCTACTGCACTCAAGCACTATAGTAGTAGCAGGGGTTTTCCTACTAGTGCGATTCCACCCACTTCTACAAAACAACCCCCTCATGTTAACACTTACCCTATGCCTAGGAGCCATAACCACCCTATTCACTGCTATCTGTGCTCTAACACAAAATGACATCAAAAAAATTATTGCCTTCTCAACCTCAAGTCAACTGGGCTTAATGGTAGTCACCATTGGACTAAATCAAACTCACCTAGCGTTCTTCCACATTTGTATACACACATTCTTCAAGGCCATACTATTCATATGCTCTGGATCCATCATCCACAGCCTAAACAACGAACAAGATATTCGAAAAATAGGCGGATTACTAAAAGCCATACCTTTCACTTCTACTGCCCTTATAATCAGAAGTCTGGCACTAACAGGAATACCATTCCTTACAGGCTTCTCTCCAAAGATCTCATCATCGAAGCAGCAAACACATCCTACTCAAACACCTGAGCCCTTTTAATTACTCTAATCACCACCTCCTTCACAGCCATATACAGCACCAGACTCATCTTCTTCGCTCTCCTTGGCCAACCACAATTCCCAACACTAATCCTAATTAATGAAAACAACCCAGCCCTACTAAACCCCATCAAATGACTAGCACTAGGCAGCATCTTCGCTGGCTTCTTAATCTCAAATTTTATTCCACCCCTATTAATATCACAAACCACCATATCAAACTATCTAAAACTAGCAGCAGTTGCTGTCACAATCACAGGATTTGCCCTAGCAATAGAACTAAACCAAATCACACTTAACCTCCAAACCAACCACCCGACACATCCACACTCATTCTCTTCCCTCCTAGGATTCTATCCAAACACCATACATCGACTAACCCTGTACTATAGTCTATCAATAAGCCAAAACTTAGCCTCACTCCTAGACTTAGTCTGATTATAAAAAATCGCCCCCAAAGGTATCTCCCAACTTCAACTTTCAGCATCTATAGTTATATCTAACCAAAAAGGACTAATCAAACTGTACTTCCTGTCTTTCCTCATTTCCTTATCCCTAGCCATACTACTCTTTGTCTAATGCCCACGAGTAATCTCAATTACAATGAAGATACTTAAAAACAAAGACCACCCAGCTACAACCACCAACCAACTACCACAGCTATACAAGGTCGACCCACCAACAAAATCGTCGCAAACCAAAGTCAAATCACTACCCCTCAAAACAACCCAATCCTCTATATCCTTCAAGCTACAAAACACCAACCCCATCCTATCATCACTCACTAACCAAACAACCATCAACACCTCAAACAACAGGCCCACAAACAAGGCCCCCATAATCACAACATTCAACCCCCAGGCCTCATGATACTCCTCTGTAGCTATGGCAGTGGTATAACCAAATACCACTAGCATACCACCCAAATAAACCAAAAACACAATCAACCCTAAAAAGGACCCACCAAGACACATTACAATACCACACCCAACACCTACCCTCACAATTAACCCCAAACCACCATAAATAGGAGACGGTTTTGAAGAAAAACCAACAAAACTAATAACAAAGATTACAGCCAACAAGAACACTAGATATATCATAGTTCCTTCATGGAACCAACCATGACCAATGATATGAAAAACCACCATTGTAAATTCAACTACAAGAACTAATGACCAACATCTGCAAAAACCACCCACTCTTCAAGATTATTAACGAGTCATTTATTCATCTCCCAACACCAACAAGTATTTCAGCATGATAAAACTCTGGCTCACTACTAGCTATTTGCTTCACCATCCAGATCCTCACAGGCTTATTCTTAGCCATACACTACACATCAGATACACTCACTGCCTTCTCATCTGTAACCCACATCTGCCGAGATGTAAACTACAGATGACTTATCCATTACCTACACACTAATGGAGCATCCCTATTTTTCATATGCTTATACATCCATGTAGGCTGAGGACTATATTATGGATCTTATATATTTATAGAAACCTGAAACATTGGAATCATCTTACTCCTAACAGTCATAGCTACAGAATTCATATACTACGTTCTCCCATGGGGACAAAAATCATTCTGAGGGGCCACCGTAATTACCAACCTTTTATCAGCCATCCCATATATCGGAACTGACCTCATAGAATGAATCTGAGGGGGCTTTTCAGTCGACAAAGCCACCCTGACATGATTCTTTGCTTTCCACTTTATCCTACCATTTATCGTAGCAGCCTTTGTAGTGGTCCACCTGCTATTCCTACATGAAACAGGATCTAACAACCCAACAGGCATCTCATCAAGCATGGACGCAATCCCATTTCACCCATACTATACCATCAAAGACATCCTAGGCCTATTCTTCACAATTCTCTTTCTAATAACCCTAGTACTATTCTCCCCAGACCTCCTGGGAGACCCAGACAACTACACCCCAGCAAACTCCCTGAACACACCCCCTCACATCAAGCAAGAATGGTACTTCCTATTCTCTTATGCAATCCTATGATCAATTCCCAACAAACTAAGAGGGGTACTAATCCTGCTCTGCTCCATCCTCGTCCTAGCAATCATCCCCATGCTCCATACAACAAAACGCAGCCTAATATTTCGACCTATTAGCCAATGCCTCTTCTGAACGCTAGTTGACAATTTACTTGTTCTAACATGAATTGGAGGCCAACCAGTTGAGATCTCATTTATTATCATCGGCCAAGTAGCATCAATCTTATACTTCACCATTATACTTGTTCTAATACCTTTAGCCGGACTCATCGAGAACAAACTTATAAAATGAAGATAGCCCTAGTAGTATAATTATTACCATGGTCTTGTAAACCATAAATGAAACAAATTGTTTCCTAGGACATTCAAGGAGGAAACATGTCATCACTCCACCATCAACTCCCAAAGCTGATATTCTACTTAAACTACTCCTTACAAACTATACCTATAGTATGAAATCACCACCTAACAACACTCCTTGAACAATTATATTCTATGTATAATCGTGCATAAAATTACTTACTCCATGCATATCATAGTATACTACACATTAATAATCTTACATAGTACATTTTATGTATAATCGTACATACACCTATCTACCCCATTCATATCATATAAGGCATTGTGTCAGTAAAACATCGTACATGAACCACCTCCAACCAGAATCCGTTGCTCACCAACTCCCGAGAAACCAGCAACCCGCCAAGGCTGTGTCACTCTCCTCGCTCTGGGCCCATAAATCATGGGGGTTTCTAGACTGAAACTATATCTGGCATCTGGTTCTTTCTTTAGGGCCATCTCACCTAGAACCGTCCATTCTTTCCCCTTAAATAAGACATCTCGATGGACTTATGACAAAACTAACTGTGATCTTGCATCCCTGTGCTGCCATACATTTGGTATTTTTTATTTTGGGGAGTGGGGGTGGTAATTGCACCTAGTTACCTATGGCCTCAAACCGGCCTCTACGCAGTCAATTAACTTGTAACTGAACTTCTAATTGAACATTAATCCATCAACATCACTTATATATAATCAAATATATGGGTTTTCTGCATGTTTTTTCCCTTTACCCTTAAATTGCTTCTCTGGCAAACCCCCTAATCTTTTGTAATCAAAGTGTAAGCATTTGTGCAACTTGGCTTGAGATATTTCTCACAAGCAGATAAAACACCATATATCAAAGATCTGAGGGAAATCACTCATAAAGAAAATACTTGGCAATGTGTGTTTTATTTAAATGTGTTGGCTTATTTAATTATTTTCAAAGCTGCTGTGTTATTGTAAGTATTATTTTGAATCTAACTTTCCAAATAATTTTTACTGTAGTAAAAAAAAATCAAAGAAAATAGGAAGCTAATAAGGCTTGGGGTATTTTAACCTAAAAATATTAGCAATATGATTCTTCCTATAGTGAAAGTATCCTATGAAGATGCATGTGTCTTGAACATTTTAGGAAGGCTGTAGATTTATCGTGTATAACTATATTTCAACTATGCAAATATGTTCCAGATCTGGAAATACTTCACTGGTTAAACAATATTTTTTGTACTTCATAATATATAATATTTTATGTATTATGAAAGTATCAAGGTTCAAAGAGCAAAATGGATAACAATCTCTTTACCCATTGGACAAACATTCTATGATGATATTATTGATGATATTATTGATATATATTGATATTTTTATAATAATATTTCCTGAAACAAGCTTTATGATAAGATTTTAAAATACCCTATAGAGTGTAATAAACAAAAAAAAATGATTAGGATACATATTTTTCTTAAGGATAGGATGCAATGAGAACTTGTTATTTTTGATAGGGAATAACTAAATACATACCTAGCAACTCAGTTTCAATAAATTCGATTTCAAATTAAAATGTGATTTTATTTCTTTAATTTATTCATCTTTCCATTCTTTAATATGTTTTTCTCTAATTATTGTTATGTAAAATTTAATTGTTTTTTTTTTACTCCAAACAGTTCAAACAAAATGAAATAAAAAATCATGGTGATTTACATCAGCTTCTTCCTTGTAGTAGTGATTTGAAGCTGTGTACCCCAGAAGAACATGTTTTTAAACCTAATCCATGCCTGTGGGTCTGAACCCTTTGTAATAGGACCTTTTGATGGGGCTACTGCAGCTAAGGTGTGGCCCAACTCAATTAGGATGAGTCGTAATCCTACTACTGCAGTACTTTATAAGCAGAATAAAATTCAGACAGAGAGAGAAAAAGTCATGGGAAGCAAGAAGCAAAAGTCAACAGAACTCAGAAAAGAAGGGAGAGGGGAAGAGAAGACATCACGTGCTTTGCCACGGGCAGAGGAGTGCAATCTTGCTGACAGCCAGCCCCAGAACGTCACAGTCTTTGGGAAGAAGGCACTGCCTTTATGAAGCCTTGCTTTGGACTTGATTTGGACTTATCCTAGCTTACAACTGTGATCCAGTATACTTCCAATGTTTAAGTTAACCCATTGCAGTGTATTTCCCCGAGCAGCCAAGAAAACCAAAACACTGTCAAATGAATTAGAATAGCATGCATATCCAGGCACAGAATCCCAAGGCCATACAGAGCCAGGGCAGAACCCAAGCAGCTGCTGGGCATGTGCATACAAAAGGGCCCCCAGAAAACCAAAGAGATCTGTGGCAAATCTGTTGGCAAGAGATGCACACACCCAACCCTGTCTCTAATTGCTGGAGCAAATAAATGAAAAAATGTCTATGTTTGAATGCTAATCACATCAGGCTCCCTAAGACAGAATACCTTAACATGGAAGTTTTCTGAGGCAGTAAACCTTCATAGATAAAAGGGAAATCTGAACTTCTATAGGCAGGACAGATTCCAGGAATGAAAAGCATAATAGAAAAGGAGAGTGAGTGAGAAGGAGAGCAGTAAAGCAAGTCATAGTCGCTGGGGAGAAAAATCTGCACAAAAAAAAACAGAAAATTAAGCCTTCTCCTGAAGGTAAAACAATTGTACATAAAAAGGCAATCTTAAAAGTTTTACCGGGCAAGAAACAGGTACAGAATATCTGAGACAATCTGAACTGTTAAATACAAGCTACTCTAAAGGTTCGGTAGAAGCAGATGAAGAATAAAAGAAAAATGCTAACCCATAGCTTATCTACAATACAACCCTACGCAAGAGGGAGAAACTGACCTTCACAATTAGCATGTCAAAATCAGCAGATGTCCAAACAATAACAAAAAATTGGAAGTCATATTAAGAAATAGGAAGATATGGATCAGCCAAGGTAAAAAAAAAAAAATTAAAAGATCAAAGGAGACACAGACTTTGCAACAACTAATCAGATATATTCAGTAAAATCTCCTAATTCAATCCAAGGAGTTGAATGGGAAAAAAATGGATAAAAATAAACAAATATGAATATAAAGGGAAAGGACATTAAGAAGATAATGTGTGAGAAAAAGAAGAATTAGAAAGATTAAAAGGAAACATAGCAGAACTTATAGGGATGGAAAGCACAATAAAGGAGATTAAAAATGGGAAGGATCATTTGTGCGGGCTGTCAGCGATGGAGGATACATGGGAGAAGGGTCACCTGGGCATACATATAAGGCATATGAATGTGTTCAGTTGTTCATGGGGCATTGTCACGGGGGTGGAGATTCACACAATAACCAAAAGAATATAGAATTTCCATCCTGGGGAGCTCTGCCACAATCTCTAATGGGACAGGAAGGATCCCCTGAGTACAGGGGCAATGACTAGTGAAAGAGGATGGTCCATGATGGACCCTTAATATTGATGACTGTACTTATAAACATTTACTCTTGAAATTGAAACATAGTCTAGAACTATAGGTTGCTTAAGAGTTAACTTCTGAGAGCCTCCTTATTGCTCAAATGTGGCCCATCTCTAAGCCAAACTCAGCATATAAATGTATTACCTTCCCCCAAGCATGGGACATGACTCCCAGGGATGAGCCTCCTTGGCACTGAGGGATTACTACTAAGTACCAACTAATAATGCAACTAGAAAAACACCTTGATTAAAAAGGGGGAAAGGTAAAGACAGATGAGTTTATATGGCTAAGAATGTTCAAAGTGAGTCAGGAGGTCGTTCTAGGGGTTATGTTTATGCATGTTTCAGCAGGATCTCATTGACTGCCAAAGTAAATACTACCTCAAATAGTAGGGCTCCTGAGGGCTCTGGAAACATCCAGACACTATAGTCAGGGCAGATAACTTAGGAGTTTGATGCCTTGCCATTGGGCCCTACTTTGGAATGTATGCTCTCCTGTATGACAGAGTTAGACTCAGCTGTAGTTTCCTTAAACATGGCTCTTCTGACCCTTTGATTTGAACCTATAATTAGTACACAGGTTGATAGGAGTATGTCCAAGAAACTAAAATCTTTGGGCTGTCCATGTGCTAGCTGGGCCCTGAATCTCAAGGGAGTTGAACACCTACTCTCCAGTTCATTGGACTCACCCAGGACAACAAACAAGGATATGATGATGGGCAACGACCATCTCAAGGAACCAAGAGAGTCTACAACTGCAAGCAAGAGAGTCCCATCCATCTGCCCCATGGGATCGAAGCTCCCTCTCAATTAGAGGTGAAGTCTGTGACCATCTCAAAATTCTCAAGATTGGGGAATGAACTATGACTAAAGTAGACTTACTGGTGTTCTACTGTAGACTTATTGGAATTATAGGAATGGAAGGAATTATATCATTGATGTGGAGGCAGTGGCCACAGGAGTTTCTGAGGACAGGAAGAGGAGAAAATCAGGTGAAATATGGTGGCATTACCAGGACTTGTGAATTGTCTTGAATGACATTACAATGACAGATACAGGCTGTTACATATCTTGCCATAACCTACAAAATTGTGTGGGAGAGAGTGTAAACTACATTGTAAATTATAATCCATGCTTAGTGGCAATGCTCCAAAATGTTATCATCAATTGTAATGAATGTACCACACTAATGATGGATGTTGTTAATGTGGGAAAATGTGGGAGGTATAGGGAGCAGGGCATATGGGAATCCCCTATATTTTTATGTAACATTTATGTAATCTAAATATCTTTTTTAAAAAATAAAAAATACATTAAAATAAATAAATAAATAAACCAACACATGAAGAAAAAAAAGTATACTAAAGACATACAAAAACAGATTTGAATAGGCAGAAGAATCAGTAAACTAGAAGATAAGACATTCTAAATCATACAGTGAGAAGACTGGATATAGAAAAGAATAGAAAAAACTGAGTAGTTTCTAAGGGAACTCAGTGACAGCTTGAAAATCAGTTAATGTAATAAAACACATTAACACACTGCAGAGAAAAAAGCACATGATCATTGCAATTGATGCAGAAAAGTAATTTGACTAACTCCAGCACCGCTTCTTGATAAAAACACTTAGAAAACTAGGAATAAAAGGAAATGTCCTCAACATGATAAAGACGTATAAGAAAAAACCACAACTAATCACTCAATGTTGAAAGACTGAAATTTTCCCTCTAAGATATGGAAGAGAAAGTGTTTCCCTCTAAGATATGGAAGAAGAGAAAATGTTTGCTGTAATTGAATATTGCATTGGAAGTTCTAGCAGGATCAACTAGGCAAGAAAAAGAAAAAAAAAATTCATCCAAATTGGAAAAAAGAAGTGAAACTGTCCGTATTTGCAGATGACATGATCCTATATTAAGAAAATCTGGAAAAATCTGCAAGAAGGGTCCAGAGTTAATAAATGAATCCAGTAGCCTGGTATGGCATAAGAAACACCCAAAAATAAGTAGTGTTTATATAAAATAGTAATGAACAATTGGAAGAAGAAATCAAGGACAATAATTCCATTTACAATAGCAACTAAAAGAATCAAATATCTAGGAATTAATCCAACCAAGGAAGTAAAGGACTTGTATGCAAACATTCAAGGACATTTGTGTTCATAGATTGGAAGACTAAATATCATTAAGGTGTCAATTCAGCCTGAAGTGATTTACTGATTCAACACAATCCCAATAAAAATTCCAATAACCTTTTTTGTAGCAATGGAAATGTCAATCATCAAATTTATATGGAAGGATTACCACTCCCAAATAGTCAAAGCCATCTTGAAAAAGAAGGATGTTGGATGATTCACACTTCCCGATTTTAAAACTTATTACAAAGCCAATGTAATCAAAACTGTATGGGACTAGCACAGGGCAAGACTTATAGACCAATGAAATGGATTTGAAAATTCATAAAACATTCTTCACATTTCTCACTGATTTTTGACAAGGTGCCATAGTCCACTTAACTGGCAAAGAATAGTCTCTTCAACAAATGATGCTGGAAAAACTAAATTTCCATTGGCAAAAAATGAAGGTGGACCTTTAACACACACAGTATACAAAAATCAACTAATAATGGATATAAGGCCTAAATATAAAACACAGAACTGTAAAACTCCTGGAAGAAAATGTAGTGAGAACTGTGTTAAGCAATGGTTTCTTAGATTTTACATTCAAAGTAGAAGCAACAAAAGGAAAAAATAGATCAATAAGAACTCAACAAAATTTAAAATGTTTATGCATCAAAGGTCTTTATCATGAAAGTAAAATGGCAACTTGTACAATGGGACTAACTATTTGGAAACCACATATCTAAGAAGGGTTCAATATACAGCAAATATAATGAAACCCTTCAACTCAACAAGAAAAAGACAAACAGAAGCACCCCAGGTTGATGGTTTGCAGTGTTGTCCAGGGAGCCATACCTGGCCTAGGCCCCTGCCCTCCCACCCTGGGGCAAGAGCTTGGCACATCTTGGTGGCAGCGAAGCCTGTGGCCAGAGGCCTGCTTCTCCACAGTTGAAGCAGTTTCCTGCTGACATGGAAGCCTGATTTCAGGTGGTCCTGAGGTGACAGGGCACCTATAACAGGGGCAGCTAGAAGTGTTGAAGTCAAGATCTTCCCTATCTTCCAAAAACAAGAACACTTTTTGTCCATCAGCCTTTATCATGCAGAACAATACCTATTTAGAATCAGAAGTGAACACCTCCTATAATTGTCTTCAAATATTTGATGAACTCTTTTTCAAGTGTCATAAAATTGGATATCTCACGAGTGGCCATCAGAGAGAAAACTGCACAACAGTGGGTGAATACTGTGGGACAAAGTGTGACTCCTTTTCCAGCTCTATGATTCATTTACAAAAGAACAGACTGCCTTGTTAGAAACAATGATAGACCAGGAATTGAAACGCAAGTCTTTGCTCAAATGTGAATGGGGGTAAACTGGCCTGAAAGTGACTTTTATGGTAAGTGGAAGAAAATTTTAAAATAAAGCAAAAGCAAGAAATAGCAAAGGCATTAGAAACAAAGAATTAACCCATAGCAGGAGTGCATATGAATTGATACAATAAACTATAATTTCAATAGGAAAATGGACATGAACAAACAAATTGCCCACAGAAAATTTACAGATACAATAGCTAAAAATCACAGGGAAACATTTAACTTCATTGAAAAATCAAAATAAATTCTTGCTTAAATCACAAGACACTATTTTTATATATAAACCTAGAAAAATTAGTTTCAGTGTGCAGTGTTGGCAAAGGTAGGAGTGAAATGAGCACTCCTGAACATAGCTGTAGGACTATACATTGGTAAATCTTTCCAGAAAGTATCTTGGCAATTTGTGTAAAGATTTTAAATCTATCTATTTTGAGTCAATAAATTTTTTTTGATAATTCATCCTAAAATTATATATATTATATATAGTTATATATCTTAATAAACATGAATGGAATAAAATACTCATCTCAAAGTTACTTACAAAATTAAAAACAATGCAAACATCCAAAATGCCCAAAACACAGTAGGAGAGCAGTTAAATAAGTTAAGATGGAAAATCATATAATCGCTTAAAATAAAATATACTTTGAAGCCTATTTAATGACACAGTTCTAAACATTTCCTGAGTATTATTCCAATCTTATTTTTTAAAGTATATGCATATTTTTGCATGTATGCACAGAAAAGATGAAAGAAAATGCAAAACAGCCATGCCTTAGTGACAGAATCAGAAAGTTTTTATTTTTTTCCTTGTGACTTTTGGTACTTTCCTAATCATCTATAACAATCTTGGATTATTTTTGTAATCACAAAACTTATATGAGTAAATAAAATGCACAGTACATAAACGAAATATAAATGTAAATGCTTAATGAAAAATTTTTGAATCAACATAATGGATTAATAGTTCAAAAAATATTATGTGTATCTATGAATTAGACCAAATATCCATCACTATTACAAGGTGTTAAGAATATGGTGATACATGGGAAAAGTACAACTAATGTAACTTATGGACAATAGTTAACAGTAATATTGTAATATTTTTGAATCAATGGCAAAGAAGGCACTAATGCTAAAGGTCAATCATAGATGGGTAGAAGGGATATGGGATTTTTCCTTTTGGAGTAATGAAAATATTCTAAAATTAACTGAGGTGATGAAAGCACGACCCTGTGATGAAACTAAGAGCCATTGATTGTACACATTGGATGGATTGTATAAGGCATGGGACCATATATCACAGTAAACCCCATGGTAGAAGATGGACTGCAGTTAACAGTACAAATATGACAATGTTCTCTCATGAACTATAACAAATGTACAATACATAGTGTTAGCAATAGGGTGGTTTATGGGAAAAATACTCCAAATGTAGGCTATGGACTAAAGTTAGGAGTAATATTTTGATGATGGTCTTTCATCATTTATAACAAATGTTCCACAACAAGGCAAGGTGTTGGTGTTGGGGTGATATATGGCAATCCTGCCTGCTGTGCATGATTGTTTTGTAAACTCACAATTCTATAATAAAAATAAAATAAAATGAAAACATTACACATAGCCCAGATTTAAGAAAAAGACAAACAACCCAATTAACAAATGGACAAAAGACTTAAATAGACATTTCTCCAAAGATTTACAAATGGCTGAAAGCACATGTAAAGATGATCAACATCATTAGGCATTAGGAAATTGCAAATCAAAACCACAATGAGATGTCATTTGACACCCACTAGAATGGCTACTATTAAAAAAGCAAACAGAAAATCTTAAAAGTTGGAGAGGACATTGAGAAATAGGAACACTCCTTCATTGATAGTGGGAATGTAAAATGGTGCAGCAACAGTGGAAAACAGTTTGGCAGTTCCTCAGAATGTTAGGTATAAAATTTTGATATGATCTGGCAATCCCACTTCTAGGTATATACCCAAAAGTAGTGAAAGCATGGACTTGGACAGATATTTACACAACTATATTCATAGTGGCATTATTCACAGTTGCCAAGAGATGGAAACAACCCTAGTGTCCATCAACTGATGAATGGTTAAACAAAATGTGGAATATACATGCAATGGAATATTGTTTAGCTGTAAAAAGGAATGAAGTTCTTATACATGTGACAACATGGGCGAACCTTGAAGAGGACATGTTGAATGAAATAAGCCAGACACAAAGGAACAATTATTGTATGATCTCAATGATATGAAATAATTAGAATAAATAAACTCATAGAACAGAATTTTAGTTATAGGTTACCAGGGGATGGGGTGAGGGTACGCAATGTGGAATTAATACTTGCTACAGAATTTCTGTATGGGGTGATAAAAAAGTTTCGGTAACAGACAGTGATGATAGCAGCACAACATAAAAGCATTGAATTATATATCTAAATGTAGTTAAAATTTTAGGTCATATGTATGCTCTTAGAACAACACTGTTTAAAAAAGAACTAAAGGAAATCAGGAAAATGATAAATGAACATGAAAAGACTATCAATAGATAGTTGGAAATTATGAAAAGGAATCAAACAGAGCTGAATTCCCCAGTAACAGAAATTTAAAATTCCCTACAGAGTTAAACAGCAGATTGGAACTGGCAGAAGAAAATATAAAGTACTTGAATATTTTACAATTGAAATCATCCAGTCAGAAGAGCAGTAGATTAAAAGAATGAAGAAAAGTGAACAGAGCCTGAGAAAACTGTGGGACACAATTAAGCACATCAGTGTATACATTGTGGAAATCACATAAGGAGAAGAAAAGGGGAAAGGGACATAGAGAATATTCAAAGTAATAATTTGTGAAAACTTCTCAAATATAATGCAAGCCATGTATATACACCTCCAAGACACTCAACCAACTCCAAACAGCATAAACCTAAATAGACTCATACTGCACCATGTTATAATCAAAGTGTTGAAAATCAAAGATAAAGAGAATTCTGAAAGCTTCTCACATACAAAGGAGCCTCAGAAAAAAAAGAAGTGTCAATTTCTCATCAGAAATCACAGAGGCAAGAAGGCAGTGGAATTACTTATTTAAAGCTCAGAAAGCAGAAAATTGTCAACTAACAATTATATATTCAGCAAAATTGTCTTTCAAAAATAAGGGAGAGATAAATATATTTCCAGATAAACAAAATCTGAGATAGTTTGCCAGCACTCAGAACAGCCATATAAAATACAGAAATGCTATATAGCCATATAGAAATGCTAAAGGGAGTTTTACAGATTGAAAGGAAAAGACTCTACACAACGGATCAAAGACTCTTAAAGTAATAAAGATCTGCAGTAAAGGTACCAACTTGGCTAAAGATAAAGACCAGTAGTATTGTATTTTTGGTTTGTAACTCCCCTTTTACTTCTTAAAGAATATAAAAAGTCAATGCATAAAATTGATGATAAATCATTGGTTTTGGACTCAATGTATAAATATGTAATTTGTGACAAGAACTGCATCAAGCTAAGAGGACAGAGAGTTCTATCTCAAAACAAATGAGATAGTTACATATTTAGCTCCGTGGTAATAATACTGAAGATGCTGGAGAATAAGCAATTTCATAGAGACAGAGATTAGAATACTGGTTGCCAGGAACAGGAGCCATGGGGAATGGAGAGTTAATGCAAGATGGGTGTGGGGTTTCTGTTTGGGGAGATAAGAAAGAGGTGGTGAGAGTATCACAATATTGTGAATGTGATTAATCCCCGGTGAATATTATGCTTCATTGTGCTTGAGATTGGAAAATGTGTTGTATATACATTCCCATAATAAAAGAAAAAACAGCAGCTAAAGAGACAATGACAATTAAAAGCAATACATGATCCTGGATAGGCTCTAACAAGGGATAAGATTCAAAAGGACATTATTGGGACATATGAAAGAATTGGACTACAGACTATAAGATTCATATAAATGTTAAATTTCTTGAACTTGGTAATTGCATTTAAGATGGATATAAAGTGAATGTCCCTGTTCTTAGGAAATGTACATGGCAGCATTAAGGGTTTAATGTGCATGATGAACAAAATCTACACTCAAGTGTTCAGAAAATGGATAAATAAATAGATAGATTGATGGATAGATAGAATGATATGGCAAATGTGTTGAATGTTAAAATTGGTGGATCTGAGTATCTGGTGGGATAACGGTATGTTAGAGTCCTATATACAGGGCTTGTATTATTGTTAAAGCTTTCCTATAAAGTTTGAAAGAATTTCAAAATAAAAAAGATTAAATGAAATAAATAAAGAAAAAGAGTATGCAATTTCCCTGAGACAGGGATGATCTGGATGTATTGAACGGCAAAGAGGCATCCACTATGGGTGGAATGAGGGTCATCTGGAGAAGGATTGGGAGGAATGATCAGGAATGAAGACTGGCAGACAATGTGTGCCATGGAGGCTTAGATAGAAGTTTGCAGCAATAAGCCACCGAGAGTATGACCATAGCTCTTGGTATGAAAATACTGCACTTCCTGCCCTGTGGGTGATGAGTTGTGGAGTGGTAGAAGTGATGAGGGTAAGAAGTACAAGCAGGAAAGTCAATTAGGAGAGGAATGCAGAAACCCAGATGGGAAATGAGGGTTGTCTGGACCAGGCGGGAGCAGTGGTGGAAGAGAGAAACGTATGGATGGAGATATGATTTGGAGAAGGAGAAAAACAGACTTGCTGACAGAATGGACTCCAATTATGATGACTACATTGGGGCCTAAGAAACTGGGTCAATGCCCATTTCCTGAGGCTGGGGGAGGAACAATTTAAAAATATAGACATATGACTCATCTGTCCCTTCTATTTAAACCTATAGTTGGTGCTAGAGTTTGTAGGTGTACGTCCAAAAGACTCAAGTCTTTGGGCTGTCCATGTGCCAGCTGGGCCCGGAACCTCAGCGGAGTTGCAACACCTACTCTACAGCTCAGTGGACTCACCTGATGATGGACAACCACCATCCCAAGGAACAGAGAGAGTCTGCAACTGCAAGCAAGATAGTCCTATCCATTTTCCCTATAGGATATAAGCCCCCTTTCAATTAGAGGTGGAGTGGACATCACTATCCCAGAATCCTCAGGATTGGGGAATGAACTATGGACTAGAGTGGACTTACTGGTATTCTACTATAGACATATTGTGATTCTAGCAATGGAAGAAATTACAACATTGATGTGGAGCCAGTGGCCACTGGAGGCTCTGGGGGCAGGGAAAGGCAAAAAAAATGTTGTAATATGGAGGCTTTTTTGGGACTTGGGAATCATCCTGAATGACACTGCAACAACAAATATAGCCCATTTCATATCATCACATAACATGCAGAACTGTGTGGGAGAGAGTGTAGACTACAATGTGAGCTATGGTCCATGCTTAATGGCAAAGCCCCAGGATGCGTTTACCAATTGCCATACTAATGAAGGATGTTTATATGGCAGATTATGGGACATGTGGGGAGTAGGGCATATGGGAATCCTTATATTTTTGGTGTAACATTAATGTAATCTAAGCATCTTTAAAAAAATAAATTAAATTAAATTAAATTAAAATAAAATAAACTATGGACATGGAAAACAAGGATTCTGTTTTAGTTATGTTATACTTGGTAATACTAGAATATATTGCAAACAACTAACGTGTATTAAGAGCTCCAGTTATGCCAAGCACTATCTAAAATTGTTTTATGTGTATTATCATATTTAATCTTCATAATAACCCTAGGGTTAGATGCCATCTTTATCACCATTATAGATGAGAAGTCTTGACCATGGCAAGATGACTAAATTGCCTGGAGTTTTATGACTAGTAAGTTGATATAGATGGGACTTGAACCCAAGAAATCTGACTCTATAGTTTCTGCTTTTAATCGCTGCAGTGCAGAATGGGTACCATGAAGAGATCAGAGCTAGAGATATGTAAATGCATGGTCACTGACATCTGCAACAACTTCCACATATATTTTCAGCTTTTTATTTACATTTTTTAAAATTATGGTAATATAAATATAACACAGTTTCCCGCTCTAACCATTTTTAAGGGCACACTTCAGTGGTATTAATTATATTCACAATGTTATGCTACACTAACCACCATTCATTACCAAGATATTTTCATGAGTCTGAACAGAAACTCTGAACCTATTAAACAAAATCTCTCTATTCCTACCCCTCATCCCTCCACCCTTAGATCATGATAATCTATAACCTACTTTGTCTATATGCATTTGTTTATTCTAGATATTTCATATAAGTGGAATCATAAAATATCATGTCAATTAATAGATAAGTGGATTAACCAAGTTTGTTATAGACAAGCAATGGAACATTACTCAACCTTAAAAAGTAATGAAATTTTGATAATATGTCACCACATGGATGAACTTTAAGATCATTATGGCAAGGGAAATGTCAGACACAAAAGGAAAAATGTTATCATTCTGAATCTACAATAAAATTCTCCATACACACAACAGTAATTTCTCATTGTAAATATAGAAATTTACAATGAGTATTATACAAACACGAGTATTACAGTTACACTGAAATTTCTTTTCAAGTATACTTATTCTTCTGCTTTTATGCATCCATCTTCCAAATTTGGTTACTGTGGACCAACCTCTAGACAGCATATTGGCTCTTATTTTGCTGATAAACCAGGTGTCTGTGCTTTCAGATCTGAGCTACTGATTCCAGACTATGAAATATTCACAACTATAAAGGTGCTTTCCCTGATGCTTCTTGGAAGACATGCCTTTCTCTGGATATGCAAAAATCCACTATTATATCCCCATGGGGCTGCGTACAAGGGCATACATGCCAAAGCACCTTGTGAATTTACCTGCCTGGATGGGGGTTGGTGGGGCTATATAGAACTCTATTGAAAATAGGTAATTATTTCTGTGCCTCTTATAAAAGAGGTAGGCATTCTGGTGCAGACATGGAGGCATAGATTTGACTATCCCTGATCCTTCCTGCTAAGTAAATCTATAAGCCCTGGGAAGAAATGCAAGAGACAATCAAGGAAACTCTGAAAGGTGAGAGAAAGTCCAGCTGGTAGGCATTCAGTACTGGAGAAACAGCACAGCAGGGCATCCTAAATGTTCCAAGCAACAGAATAAGAGGACTCAGGATTTTTTTCCCCAATTCCAAATCCAGCAACAGAAGGCAGCCTAGGTAGGCTCGTTCTTCCCATAGATCAAAAGAATGTCCAGTTACAACACCAGGCAAACCCTGTACCACCATCCAGGGGAAACAACTGGTAGCCCAGCTGAAAATAAGTGGCAGTTGAAGCACTCTGCTTTCCAATTGGACTTGAGATACCTCTTCCCACCAAGAGACACTGGGCAGCCAGGTGGCACCAGCAAGGGGGACCCCCACCACACAAAGTACAGTCCAGAAATCCCTTTGTCCTGTTGGATATGAGATGCCCTCTCCAATCTAGGCACTCTAGGGAGACAGAGGAGTCTAACCACAACAAACATACTAACCAAGGAGACCTCTTCAGAGATTTCCACCAATAAGCACTCAAGGAGTACCAAGCAGAAGAACTAGGATCAGTGAGAGCCTGGCAGGCACCAAATAAGCCAAGATCAAAATAACACCACAAAGTATCTGGAAACTAAATGGCCATTGGAACCAAAGCCAACAAAATAAGGCAGAACCTTCTTGCTAAGTTCAAACAAGGTGACTGCATGTTGAATACAAGTTTAAATAAGACCCAGAGTCACCTAATATGAACCACAAGTTTCCAGGATTCAGTAAAAAAAAAAAAACTACCTGTTATTCCAAAACAAAACAAAAAAAAAATCACAATGAATGAAAAAAGACAAGCAACCTATACTGGACAAAGATGAATGAGATGTTGGGATTATCTGTCAAAGATTTTAAGAATTCCCATGAACATGAATCAGCAAGCAATTTCAACAAATTGAACAGAGCCTCAGGAGCCTGTAAGACTGTAACAAAAGATCTAACATTCTTGTCAATAAGCTCTGGATGATGAAAGGAAGTCTAAAAGAAAATAAATAGTGTATAACACTGTATTAAGGAGAAACTACAATATATAAAAAATATGTGGGATGAAGCTAAAGCAGCTATGAGAGAGAAATTTATGCCACTAAATGTTTACATTAGAAAATTGGAAATGTTTCAAATCAATAATCTATGTTTCCACCTCACAAAATTAAGGGAGGAAGAACTAAGGTAAGTAGAAGAAATGAAATAATAAGGATAAGAACAGAAATAAATGAAATGGAAAACCAGTACAAAATAGAGAAAAATCAATGAAACAAAAAACCAGTTTAAAAAGCAACAACAATAAAATTGGTAAATCCCAGCAAACTGAAAACATTAAAAAGAGTGAAGACACATATGAACAATATCAGGAATAAAAAATAAGATGTAACTACAGATCATGGAACCATTAAAAGAATAATAAGGGAAAAACTCAAACTGCTTCATGCTCAAAAATGTGGAAATCTGGAAGAAATGAACCAATTCCTTGGAACTACAAACTGTAAACCTCTAACCAAGAGTAATATATAATATGAATAGCACTACAACCAATTAAATTAAAATTATAGTTTGAGATTCCCAAAAATAAATTTCCTGACCCAAATACTTTCACAATAAAATTCTTAAACATTTTTAGAGAAAAAAAAAACAATAATTTCGCACAACTTTTTCCATAAAAATAGAAGAAAAGAGAAAACTCTCCAACTCCTTTATAGGACCAGTATTACCAAGATAGAAAAACTAAAGGCAACATAAAGAGAAATTACAGTAATATATCCCTCTTGAACTTAGATGCAAAAAGTCCTCAAAATACATTAGAAAATGGAAGACCAAGTGAGCTTCAATCTAGATATGCAAGATTAGCCCAACATTCAAAATTCAATGTAATCTACCATATCAATAGACTAAGTATATAAAAATCATATGACTCACATCAGTTGACACAGTTAAAGCACTTGACAAATCTCAAAACTTATTCATGAGAAATCTCTCAGAAAGTTATAACAATAGGGTGATTACCATAACTAGATAAAGAACTTTTACAAAGTCCAAAGCTAACAACATATATAACGGTGAAAGACATAATGCATTTCCCCTAAGACTGGACATAGAAAAGAATGTTCACTCTCACCACTTTTATTTAAAATAGTTTTGAAAGTTATAAGTTCTAGATACTGCAATAAAGAAGAAGAAAGGAACTAAGGAAGGGAAAAAAAGAGGAGAAGAATAAAGAGAGAAAGGGTATAGGAATTGGAAAAAGAGAAATAAAGTTGTCCCTATTTGCAGATGCCAAGATGGTCTTACCAAAAATCCTGAAGAATCACAAAAAAAACTTTTCATCTAATATGTGAGTTCATTAAGATCACAGGATACAAGAAAAACAATTATCAATCACATTTCTGTAAGTATATTAGTTAGTAAACAATGAAAATATGGCAACAATTTAAAAGTATAATTGGCAATTTACAACTACAATTTACAATTGTCCAAAGAAAATAAACATATATTTAACAAAACGCAATCAGTATCTGTATGCTGAAATTGAAAAAAATGCTGATTAAAGGCATGAAAGATTACTTAAATCAATGTATAGACATGCTGTCTTCATGGATCAAAAGATTCAACTTAATAAAGATGCCATATCTCTCCAAATTGATGTACATGTTTATTTCAATTCCTATCATAAACCCAACATGTTTTTCTATCACAATTTCAGAAAAGCTTATTCTAAAGCTTACTTGGAAAGGCACAGGCTAACCTGATATTAAGAATTACTATCTTAATATTACTGTAAAGAAATAAAGAATGTGCTGTGTTCACATGTGAAGGTATCAATTGAACATAATAGAGATCCTGGAAAAAGACATATACGCATATCTCCAAATGATTTTTCAAAAAAATTCAAAAGCAATTCAGTGGACAAAGGACAGCCGTTTCAGTAAATGGTGCTGAAACAAAAGGGCATCAAAAAAAATTAAAAATAAAATTAACCCAAATTGAAAGCTCATTCTTTATACAAGAATTAACTCAAAACAGATCATGAACTTATATGTGAGGTGTGAAATTATAAGGATTTAGAAGAAAACACAAGAGAAAATTTGGGCGGGCGGCACAAGGTTAGGTAAAGAATCCTTAGAATTATCAAAACCACTATGCGCAAACAAAAGTTCATAAACTGATATACATCATCAAAACCAAAAACATTTTTTCCTGTGAAAGACCCAGTGAAGGGGATTAAAAGGCAAGATACACATTAGGAGAAAATATTTGTAAACTTATGTGACAAAAAAATAATTTATAAAAAAAATAAAGAATTCTCAAGACTCAAGAGTAAAAATTTAAAAATCTAGTTGTGAAATGGCCAAAAGACATGAGCATACATTTAACTGAAGAGCGTATACAGATGACAAATAAGCACATAGTAAAATATTCCACATCATTAGTCATTAGGGAAATGAAAATTAAGACCATAATGATGTATCAAAACCACAACACCTATCAGAATGGCTAAAATAAAATTAGTGGAAACATCAAATGCTGGTAAGGATGCCAAGAAACTGGATCACTCATACTTTACTACAGAAATGTGAATTGTTACTGCCACTCTGGAAAACAGTTTAGCAGTTTCTTACAGAACTAACCATATAAAGTTGGACCCCTACGTCACACCATATTTAAAAAAAAAACAAAAAAAAACTCAAAATAGATCAAAGAATTAAATATAAGAGTTAAGGCTGTAAAATATCTAGAAGAAAACATAGGTGTAAGTATTCATGACTTTGGATAAGGCAATAATATCTTAGATATGATATAAAATGTACAAGCAACAAGAGAAAAATTAGATAAACAGGACATCATGAAAATTAAAAACTTTCAAACTTCGAAGAATATCATCAAGAAAATGAAAAAAATCCAGAGAATGAGAAAACACATTGCAAAACAAGATACTTGACATCAATAACTATCAGAGCAATGCAAATCAGATAAAAAACACAATTAGATATCACCTCACACCCACTAGGATGACTAAACTCAAAATTCTGACAATAACAAGTGTTGGCCAAGATGGAGAGAAACTGGAACCCTCAAACACTGCTGGTGGGAATGTAAAATGGTGCATCTGAACTGACAGTTCTTCAAATGATGACACATAGAGATACCATATGACCCAACAATTCCTCTCCTATATACCAAAGAAAAATGAAAACATTTTGACACTAAAACTTGTACCTGAGTGTTCATAGTAATGTTGTACATAATATCCAGAAAATGCAAATAACCAACATGTTCATCAACCAATGAATGTGCAAATAAATTGAGGTATAACCATGCAATGGAATATTACTTAGTAATATAAAATCTGATACATGCAACAACATGGATAAGCTGTGAAAATATTGTGTGAAGAGAAAGAAGCAAGTCAAAAAGGACCACATATTGTACGATTCCGTTTATATGAAATGACCAATAAGCAATTCTCTATATAAAGAAAGTAGACTGGTGGTTGTCTAGAGCTTGAGGGTATTGGCTAAGGGTGTGGAGTTTCTTTATAGGATAATGAAGACATTCTAAAAATGTGGTGAATATACTAAAGCTATTGAATTGTACACTTTATATGTGTGAATTGTATGGTGTGTGAATTCTATTTCAACAAAGCTGTTAAAAAACAAAAATATAACTATACTAAACTAAACTAAATACCCAGCAATTGCAATCTTCTCCCAGTAAAAAAAAAACAACCCAGATGCCCTTCAATGGGTATAGGTTAAACAAACTGTGGTACATCCATAACCATGGGATACTACTCAGCAACCAAAAGAAATGAACTATTGATAGATGCACGTTGGATGAATCTCCAGAGAATTATGCTTAGTGAAAAAGCAAGTGCTGCGTACTCTATGATTCCATTCATATGATAGTCTTGAAATGACATATTTATAGAAATAGAGGATAATTTATTGCTTACCAGGGTTTAAGGACTACAGTTGTGTGTGGGGAGAAGGAGGTGGGCATGATCTCTATAGTGATGTAACTGTGCTGTGTCTTGACTGGTGGTGGATATATGTGATGACATTGTAAAGATGAACACACACAAATGAGAACAAATAAAACTGGGGACATAAAATCAGTGGCTGTAGGAATGTTAATATTCTGGCTGTTGTATTGCACTGCATCTTGCAAATTGTTACTTTTGGGGAAACTGGGTAGAGGGAACACAGGATCACCCTATATTATTTCTTACAACTGCACGTCAATCTAAACTTATCACAAAATAAAAAGTTTTTGTTTTTTTTTAAAGCGGAGGTAGTTGTAGAAAGAATATTGGGCAATGTTTTGCAGACTCTGGTCCACCATTTATTTAGCTGTGTCACCTCATGCAATTAACCTTATCATTCTAGGCTCTAGTTTCCTTTTGGAAAAAGGAGGGTTTAGATAAGATCAGTGGTTTCCAACCTAATTGAGCTTAAGTAATTTTTTTTTTGTTATTTCTCATTTGTTTATTAAATTATAGGTGGAAGAAAAGAAAGGGATTAAAAAATACTTTGAGATGAATTTCTCTGAAAATATTCAACATATTTCAAGTTGCTTAAATATCACAGTTTATTAGAAAAAAATTTAAGATTTCTGATGCTGGTTGACTGCATATTTCACATTTTACAGAGGCTCCCAGCACCACACCATAAGAGTTTACAGATTTAGCATCCACTGATGGAGATTTTCACCTTATAAAATATTTTAGGTCCATTTCTGCTCTTACTGATTGCATAAACATGGACATGTCTTTGAAAAATTATAGTGCATATAGTGTGGATAATATCATCCATCTATTCCACAGACCATCTTGTGGCTTAGGTGGATTCCTGGGTTACCTACTTAACTCCTCAGGCCTTCAGAGTCCATGGCTTTGCAAATTTTAAAGGACTTATCCAGTCCTAGAATTGCAAAACAGAGATTTAGATGCTTTGACTTTAAAATTTGCGATAATTTTTTGGCTTATTGCCACCATAGATTTTGTTTTAAATACGTGAAAGTGTCCTACCAAAGCTCATGCAAATCATGTTCAATAAGGTATTAAACACAAATAGATTATCACTCTCCAAAAAACGTGTCATAGAGCAGAGATTATTTTATGCATATCTCTTCCTACGTTCAAATGGCCCTGCATCCTGGGATCTAAAATAGGATCCGGGCCTTGCTTTGTGGCCATTCATGTACCACCTGTGGGAAGTTGAGGGGACAACTGCAGCAGAAACAGGGGCTTGGTTTGCCAGGCCCTTCTAATCTCAAAACGGAGAAGGCAAATACTGATGCTTGCAGCTGGTGTCGGCAGTGCTGTGGGCATTAACGAAAGATTTATATGTTTAGTCCTTAAAGTAACGCTTGTCATCAGGCTTACCTCCATTTTACAGACACTGACACTCGAGGCTGGGGAGGGTGCCTTTATTGGTGAGTCTAAGGTGGCGAGGCATGGAGGGCTGCGTGGGTTCCGTGGTCACCTGGCGGCCTGGCCAGGGCCCCAAGGCAGCAGCTTCCCAGGCACGGGAGTGGCCTGCGCCGGTGCTGGCCTCGGGCACCGCTAGGCGGTGTCCTCCTTTCAGGCGCCTGGTGCCTGGGACAGGCCGGAGGGCGGCCGGGCCCTCGCGGAGCGCCACCTACTGTCCGATGGCTCCCCCAGGCCCCGTCAGCTTCTCCTGCGGGCCTTGGAGGCTTTCTGCCGGTGAAGTGTTCCTGGTACTGTAGGGCGACCACGCAGACTAGGACCACGACCGTGGTCAGCAGCAGCCCGGTGGGACTGGCGTGTAAGAGGGCCCAGCCCAGGGGCCGTGCATCCCCAGTACATGGGGTTGTCCAGGATGCTGAATGGGAACATGGTCACTCTGGCCTCCTTGAGGATCCGGAAGTAATCGCCTAGGAAGTTTCCAGTGAAGCCCAGGGCCGAGGAAGCTTTTTATTTTTAATAGTTCCTAGAGCTTCTTCTTGGACAAAGCCCTCATTTTACTGGCCAAGTGAAGTCACATGACCAAGTGCATAAACTGCTCCAAATAAATCAGGATCAAAATAAATGATGACTTCAAGATGGCATCAGTCCATCTGTCTAAATCCTGGTGTAGTGTGGATGAAAAGCAGCAGCCAGTTATGAGGACAAGTGATAGATACAAAGCAATTGCCAAATTCGTTAACATTTCTCCATTTCTAAACCATCCTTATAGAAAATCATATATGGGGTCACACCATCCTCACGGTAGTCCAGGAGAGCAACCATACCGTCTGGATTCATGTTTTCACCAATAAAGAACTGATAGTTGTTGAAATTAGCAAGGATATGCTTGATTTGTTCTGCAACCCCTGTCATAAAAGATTTTGCTCTTTCTGGTCTCTGTTCTTCAAGTTCGCCTTTGATTGATTTCATGTAATCTTTGATGTACTTCTTGTAAGCTTCTTTTGTGAAAATGGTTTCCTGCAAGTGATGGTTCAAGACAATATCTACACCAGTGATGACTGAGCTTTCCGTACCTTCACCCTCGGGGCCTCACTTACTTGTGAGAACTGCATTTCCTTCTACTCAGCCATGGACCTCTGACAAATATGATGATAAATGAATGTATATGGCCAACTGACCCCCTCAATGGCTTGGATAACACCATGGTCTGCATAAACCTACCCACCAATCCTCCCTCCCAAAAGAAAAAGAAACAAAGTAAAAGGAAAACCATGCAAGTTTTCTTTTTCTTACAACAACCACAATTTTAAATGTTTCTTCTAAATTACATTTTGCTGAATGTGCACAGAAGTGCACATTGAAATGTATCTTGCTATCCTATATCCTGTGGGAACATACTTAGATATAATAAATTATAGGTTAAAACTAAAAATTCAGTGTAACTGAATGGTTACTCTCTGTAGACCTTATAAACCTGGAGGATCAGTGGGGATTTGTTTGATTGCTTATTTTTTAATTAAAAGAAAAAATGTCTGCCCTTGCCCAGTGTAGAACTGTTCCAGTAATCCCTCATTGCTTCACCAGGGCCATTCTCTCATTTGTCTTCATTGACATGGTTGGAATGTGAAACCTGATAATAATAGCTAACATTGACTGTTAGTGACAGACTGTATTCTAAAGTAACCTCACACATACAACAACCATGGGAAGAAAGAACCATTATCATTCCTGTTTTACAAATGATGTACATACTTGCAAGGTGCGTCAGAAATCTGCCCTGTATGATTTGTAAAAAGACTTGAATTCAAACAGCCAGGTTCCAGAGCCTGGAAATGTAACCACTGTGCTATATCTTTTTTTTGAAAGATGGTTCCCAGCTCCTGACTATTCTCACAGCTTTTCTACTGTGTCATCTGGCTGGACTGGGTGCTTGAGAAAATAAATAAATAAATAAATGAGAGAAAAGTTTCCATAGCAATCAGAAGAGGAAGCTTATTTCGCCTCAAGTGAGAGGGGGTAGAGAGGCTGCTCTGCTTAGCTATAAGTGCCTGAGGCTAGTCGTGGTTAGAAAAATGTGACCTTTCAAGGTCTGAGCCTAAAACCATACATGTAAAACAGACCAGGAGACGTGGGCTTATATTCCTTGCTCTAACTAGGTACTTAGTCGAGCCCAAGGCCAGAGAAGCCTTAGATTAAAGTACCTGGGAACCAAAAAAAGGTCACAAAGCTGATAGAAGCCCATGCTTTATTGTGAAATGAAACAATATAACGCTAGTTTCAAATCCAATCTGACAATCTAAAATGCACGTAGGGGGAAGGCGATGATTCACTTTTCCCTCCAATCAGAGTAGTTTCCAAGCCCTTGAAAACCGAGAGGATAGAAAAATGGGGTCAAAGAGAATTGTCTGACATGGTACATTGCCCATTGTTTTCAATAAAAAGATAGTAAAATATATTTTCTAGAGAAAATAGGGGCTATCAACTCTCTTAAAAATTAATTAACAAATGCAAAATACAGTATGTGTTTGTCTCTCTAACTCTAGTTTTGAAATAGTGCAAAGAAATTTTTTATGACAGAAAAAAAGATGGGTTGTGTTATTAAAAGCCTCAGAGATGTCCCTTCTCAAGACTGTCTGGGGAGGGGAGGGGAACTGAGTAAGGATGCGAAAGTGAAAAAATGGCAATTACATTGACAGGCTTTGCATACGACATTACTGAAGTTTTATCAAACAACCCTCTGAGGTTTTATCATGCTCATTTTATACATGAGAAAATGGAGAATCAGAGTGGTTAAAAAATTTCTCACACTGGGGAAAAAAAAGTGGATTTTTTTCCCTATTCTCCATACTTTCCAGTTCTAAGGAGCCTCGCAATATAAGCCACTTCACTGCAAAATGGGAAGGAGCAGAGGAATAATGGCATTGACATGTTTTTCAAAGTTTATTGAAAGCCTGTTCAGTGTTTTTCAGATATTATCCCACTGAATCATTCATTTATTCATTAAGCAAATATTTATTGAGCATGAGATTGTTTCCCTAAAGTGTGTTATAATGAAATAGGAGTGATTCCTGCCCTCCAGAATTAATAATTATTAATGGGTGCAGCAGTATGAAATTATTTACGAATCCAAAAAAGAGAAAGATTATGTATGTAAACTAATCTGTTCTGGATGTGATACCCTTTGATTATATTGGATTCAGTTGAGGGGCCCTTGATTAAATTACCTGTAAGATTAGGACCTTGATTTGAGCATGTCAGTAAGACGTGACTCACACTGAGTCCCTGCCCCTTGGTGGACCTATAAAATGGACACTCACTCAAGAAGACACAAGAAGAGAGAGAGAGCTCTATCATTTTTGATCCTGGTGCCCCGGGGAAAGATGAGTCATTTGCCTGATAGTTTGCAGCAGAAGAACACAGAGCAGCTCAGCAGTTAAGAAGACCTGGAAAGAAACAAGCCCTATGGCAGAGACTGATATAGGAAAGACTGAGAGACCAGGCAGAGATTGCCCATAGAACTCACTCTCTCACAAAGAGTTTTCCCTATTATTAATACTTTGCATTAATGTGGTACCTTTGTTACAATTAAAGAAAGAATATTATTATAATTACACTATGAACTATAGTGCTTAGTTTACAAGAGGTTTCACAATTTCTGTTATACAGTTCTATGTGTTCTTAAAATTTTTATTCCAGTAGCATATATACAACCTAAAATGTCCACTTTTAAACACAAATGTATAGCACAGTGTTGCTAATTGTGTTTACAATGTTGTACTTCCATCATCACCATCCATACCAAAACTTTTCCATCACCCCAAACAAAAATTTTGTACCTATTAAGCATTAACTTCCCATTCTCTACCCCGACTCCAGCCCCTACTAACTTGTATTGTAATTTCCTTTGAATACAGGACTTTATGAATTTGCTTATTCTAATTATACTATATCAATGAAATTACAAAATATTTGTTCCTTTGTGTCTGTTTTATTTCACTCAATATGATGTCTTCAAATTTCTTCTATAATGTCACATGTGTTAGGCCTTCCTTTCTTATTAAGGTTGAATAATATTCCACTATATGAATATATCACATTTTGTTTATCCATTCATCTGTTAATGGACAATTTGGTTGCTTCCATCTTTTTGTAACTGTGGATAATGCTATGAACAATAGTGTTCAAATACCTATTGAAGTCCCTACTTTCAAGTCTTTTGGGTATATAATTAGTGTTGGGATTACTGGGTCATTTAGTAATTCTGTACTGTATTAGGAACTGAAAAACTGCCTTCCACAGTGCTGCACCATTTCACATTCACACTAGCAATGAATGTCTGTTCCTACTTTTCCACATCTTCTCTAACACTTGTTATTATCCATTTTTGTTCTAAATAGTAGTCATTCTGTTGGGTATAAAATCGTATTGCTTTTTGGTTCTGATTTGCATTTTCCTAATGACTACTGATGATGAGCATCTTTTCATGTGCTTTTTGGCCATTTGTATATCTTCTTCAAACAAATGTCTCTTCAATCTTTTGTCTATTTTGTAATTAGGTGTCTGAATTTTGTTATAAAATTAAAGGACTTCTTTATATATTCCAGATATTAACCAATATAATATATATGGTTTCCAAATATTTTCTCCCATTCTGTGGGTTGTCATTTTACTCTTATGATGAACTACTTTGAAAAACAAAAGTTTTTTATTGTAAAGAAAATCCCATTTAACTATTTCTTTTGTTCCTCATGCTTTGGGTATAAAGTCTAAGAAATCATTGCTTATCATAAGTTCTTGAATTTGCTTCCTTATGTTTTCTTCTAGTTGTTTTTTCTAGTTTTGGTTCTTATATTTAGGTCTATGATCTATTTTGACTTGCATTTTTTATAGGTTGTGAGGTAGGGGTCCACCTTCATTCTCTTACAAATGCAGTTCCATTTTCCAGCACCATTTGTTGAAGAGAATATTCTTTCCCAATTGAGTGGTCTTTGCCTCCTTGTCAAAAATCAGTAGGCCATAAATGTGAGTTGTTTTCTCAGCACTTAATGCAATTCCATTATTCTATATGTCTGTCCTTGCATTGGTGCCATGCCATTTTGATTACTGTGGCTATGTAATAAGTTTTAAAATTGGCAATTGTGAGTTCTCCAATTTTGTTTTTCTTTATCAAGATGGTTTTGGCTTTTCAGGATCACTTACCTTTCCATACAAATTTCATGATTGGCATTTCCATTTCTGCAAAGAAGGCTGTTGGAATTTTGATTAGGATTGCATTGAATCTATAAATTGTTTTGGGTAGAACTGACATCTTAACAATATTAATCTTCCAAACCATGAACATACAATGATCTTCTTCTTATGTCTTCTTTAATTTTTTTAAGCAATGCTTTATGATTTTCCATGTATACTAAAGGTCCTTTATATTCTTGGAAAGATTTATTCCTAGATATTTCCTTCTATTAGTTGCTATTATAAATGGAATAATGGAATTTTATGCTTGATTTCCTCTTCACATTATTAATTATGAGAGTATAAAAACACAATTCATTTTTTGCATGTTTATCTTCTACCCAGGCTCTCAGCAGAATTTATTTATTTAGCTCAAGGAGCTTTCATGTGGATTTTTCAGGATTTTCTATATACAAGATTAACTCATCTGCAAATAGAGAACAGTTTTTAATTCTTCCATTTCCATTTGTTGGCCTTTTATTTCTTTTTCTTGCCTAAATGCTTTGTGTAGAATTCCAGTATGTGTTGAATAACTATGGTGACAATGGGTATCCTTGTCTTGCTCCTGATCTGAGGATGAAAACATTGAATATTTCACTATTGAGTATGATGTTGCTGTAGATTTTCATATATATACTTTATCCTGTTGAGGGAGTTTCCATCTATTCCTAGTTTTCTAAGTGTTTTTATCAATAAATAGTACTGGATTTTCAGAAATGACTTTTCTGCATCAATTTTCGTGATTATGTAAATTTCTTCTTCATTCTTTTAATATAGACTATTACATTAATTGATTTTATGTGTAACTATTGTATTAATTGATTTGCATTCCTGGGTTAAATCCCAGTCGATCATGGTGTATAATTCTTTCTGCTGGATTTGACTGGCTAGTTTTTTATTGAGGCTTTTTGTATGCCTATTCATAAGGTTTATTGTTCTGTAATTTGATTTTCTCGTGATACCTTTATCTGGCTTTGGTATTGTGGTCATACTGGCTTCACAGAATGAATTATCTAGTATTCAATCCTCTAAACTTTTTTGCAAGAGTTTGAGTGGGATTGGTGTTAATTATTCTTGAAATGTTAAGTGCAACTCTCGAGTGAAGTCATCTGGTCCTGGGCTTTTGTTTTGGGGAGAGTGTTTTGATTACTAATTCAATTGCTATATTTATTATTCATCTCCTAAGATCATCTATTTCTTCTTGAGTGAGTTTAGGTAGTATGTGTGTTTCTAGAAATTTGCCCATTTCATCTAGGCTATCTAACTTGTTGGCATACAATTGTTCGTAGTATCCCTTATAATCCTTTTTTTTTCCTGTGGGGTTAATCGTAATGTCCCACATTTAATTCTAATTATTTGCATCCTTTTTTCTATTTTTCTCAGTCAGTCTTGCTAAGAATTTGCCAATTTCACTGGTGTGTTCAAAGAACTAATTTTCAGCTTTGTTGATTCTCTCTATTATTTTTAATGCTCTATTTCATTTATCTCTGCTCCAATCTTTCTTTCTTTCTTCTTCTTGTAGGTTTAATTTGCTCCTCTTTTTCTATATTTTTCAGTGGTGAGGTAAGTTCTATAATTTGAGATATATCTTCTTTAATAATGGAAGCATTTAGAGCTATAAATTTCCCTCTGAGCAAACCTATGCTGAATCCCATAAATTTTGGCACGTTGTGTTTTAGTTTTTATTCACCTCAAGATATTTCCTATTTTCCCTTGTGATTTCTTCTATGGGCCATTGGTTGTTTAGGATTACATTGTTTAATTTCCACATATTTGTGCAATTTTCAGCTCTCCCTCTGTTATTGAATTTTTTCTTCATTCCGTTGGGTTGGGAGAAGATATATTGTATGATTTCAATATTTTTTCACTTTATTAAGATTTTTTTGTGACTTACTAAATGGTCTATCCTGGAGAATGATCCATCTGCACCAGAGAAGAATGTATATTTTGATGCTGTTGGCTAAGTGTTCTATATATGACTGTTGGGTCTAGCTGGTTTAGATTTTCAAACAAGTCTTCTATTCCTTATGGATCATTTGTCTAGATGTTCCATCCATTTTTGAAATGTATTTTTAGTACAGAAGTTGTGAACCTACAAAACAATCATGCACATGTTCAGAATTCCCATATGACACCCCTCCATCAACACACCACACCATCGTGGAATATTTGTTACAGATTATGAGATAATATCATCAGACTATTACCACTAACTATGGTCCATAGTGTACATTTGGCATATTTTATCATACCCCCTAATATTAACACAATACATGTTTAGCATTGATGCAAGAATATTACAGTATTGCTGTTAAATATAGTCCATAGATTACATTAATTATACTTTTCCCTTGCTTCTCCACATTCCTACCACCCTGAAATAATGACGTATATCTGTTCTAGTTCACAGAAGGACATTCTTGCATTTTTTAAAAGTGGTGCAATCATGTTTCCTAATATTAATGTAGAGCCATCTATTTCTCTATTTGTCCCTTCAAATGTGCAAATATGTGCTTCATACATGTTCGGGCTCTGCTGTTAATTACATATATGTTTATAATTGTTTTGTGTTCTTGTTGAATTGACAACTTTATCATTATATAATGACTTTCTTTGTCCCTCCTAACAGTCTTTGATTTAAAGTCCATTTTTCTGATATTATGTCGCTATCCCATTCTCTTTTGGTTATGAAATCATATATCTTTTTTTCAATCTTTTCACCTTCAACCTGCTTGTGTCTTTGAGTTTGAGATGAGTCTCTCATAAACAGTAAATAGTTTGGTCATACTTTTTTCCCCCATTCTGCTAATCTCTCAGTTGTGACTGGAGACTTTATTCTATTTACATTTTAAGTCACTACTGATAATGCAGGACTTTCTCTTGTCAGTTTGCTCCCTGGACTTGTAAGTCTTAAACCTCTTTTTTGTCCCTTAATTCTTCAATTAATGCCTACTTTCATGCTTATTTGATTTTTTGTAGTGTATCTTTTTGAGTTCCTTCTCATTCATTTCTGAAAATATTTTTCATATATTTTCCTTGTGGTTACCATGGGGCTAAATGTAACCTCATAAATCTATATCAATCATGGTTGATTTTATACCAACTTAATTTCAATTGCATATACATACATCGTACTGTTCTCCTCCATTTTTCAACTTTTTGTTGTACTTGTTACAAATCATATCTTCATATATTGTATGTGCAAAACCATAGATTTATCGTTACTTTTTATTCCTTTGCATATCAGAAGCTGTGAGAAGTAAAACCTGGAATAACATACAAAAAATACAGTATAATATTACTGACTTTTATAATTACCCATATGGTTGCCTTTACTGGAGGTCTTTCTTTCTTTGGGCTGCTTGGATGCACTGCCTATTGTCCTTTATTTTAGTCTGAAGAACTTCCTTTAGCAATGCCTTTAGGGCAGGTCTAGTCTTGATGAACTCCCTCAGCTTTTGTTCATCTGGGAATTGCTTAATCTCTCCCTCATTTTTGAAAGAGAGTCATGCCAGATATAAAATTCTTGCTTGGCAATTGTTTTCTTTCAGCAATTAAAATATTTTGTTCCACTTCCTTCTTGCTTCCATGATATCTTATGAGAAACTGGCATTTAATCTTATTGGGACTCCATTTTATTAACATGTTGCTTTTCTCTTGTAGCTTTTAGAACTATCTCCTTTACCTTGGCAAGGAGAATTGATTTTTGATAAGAGTGCCAACTCCAGTCAAGGGGTAAATATTTCTTTCAACAAACTGGATAACTGCTTGAAAAAGTATGAAAACTGATCCTTACCACATATCATTTATAAACTTAACTCCAAACTAATCAACTACCTAAATATAGAAGCAAAAACTAAAAAATTCATTGAGGAAAATTATAGGGAATCTCTTCATATGGTATAATAGTTTGATATAGTTATGAATTTCAAAAACAGATGTTGGATTATGCTTGTAAACTGGTCTGTTCCTCTGGGCATGATTAAGTTATGATTAAGGCTTTGATTGGACCACATCAGTAGGGTGTTGAACCCCACCCCTTGGTGGGTGGGGAATCAAAGATAAAAGACATGGCAAAAGGCAGATTTGGAGTTTTGATATTGGAGTTCTGATGTGGAGTCTTGAGCTGAAGCCCTGGGAAGTAAGCATGCAGAGGAGCTTGGTTGTGAGGGAAGAGGGAAGGCCCCGGAAAGAGAAGCAAGCCATTTCCCTAATAGTGTACAGTGTACAGCTAGCCTTGTGGAGATAACAGAACAACTGGGCCTGGAGTTGACTCAAGAACTTTTGGTATTTCCAAGGTTGCTTAGAAAATATGATATTGTTTGAGAATGTCAGAGTAGTCATGAGAGAAAATGAAGTTCAAATTTTGGAATATGACATGGGAATCATTGAACCAGTTCATATTATAATGGTTTGGAACTCTTGGAGGTTTAATAACCACTGATCCTGGTTAATTTTTGCATATGCTGTGAGGTGGGGGTCCAACTTCATTCTTTGCATATAGATATCCAGTTGTCTCAGTATCATTTGTTGAAAATACTGATCCTGGAGAACCCCTGCATATTTATGTACATTAAAAATATTATAACAACTTTATTGAGGTATTGTTATATATCATAAAATTCAAAGTGTACAATAACATGCTTATTAATATATAAACAGAATTGTGAATCTTTTACTACTATCTAATTATAAAATATTTTAATCACACATAAACCCAATACCTTTTAGCAGACCCACCGCATTACTCCAACCCCTACCTACCATCCCATTTGTATTAACCATATTGTGTGGCTTCTGTACATTAATACTTTAACATCCATAATAATCCCTAGGTGCTAAAATTCAGCTATACATCTGACCCCACCCTCCTTACAATAAACATTCTTCAACTGGTCAAACATCACTTTCAAACATAGCTAGCCAATTCCATGCTGGCATGCCCCTGCTCCACCCTTGCATGCTTCCCACAGAAACCACAATGAAGACATTTTCTCAGTCCCACTTGCTCTCCCTGCCTCATGGCCAATTCTGGTGTTTTCTCCATGTGGTCCTGAATGGCATACTGCTCTCTTCCCATGGACCTGTGAGTATAATAAATCTAAATCTCTCCAAGTCTCTTTCTCTTGATCTGAGTCTGGTCTTACCTTACCCCACACATGGTGATATAAACAAAATATTGTCCTTCCCCCAGAACTAGGTTCCCACTATATCTACTTTCTGTCTCTATAAATTTTTCTATTCTGTACATTTTATAATAGTGGAATCATATAATATGCTATCTTCCTTTAGCTTATTTCATTTAGCATAGTGTTTTCAAGGTTCATCCATATTGTAGCAAGTATCATTGCTTGGTGTCTTTCTATTGCCAAAGAATACCCCACAATATGAATATACCACACTTTTTTATCCATTCACCAGTCAATGGACATTGTTTTTACATTTGGCCTATTAAGAATAATGCTGCTATGAAACTTTGTGTAAATGTACTTGCATCAACATGTTTCCATTTGTATTTGTCATATACCTAGAAGAGGAATTCTTAGGTCATATGATATATCTGTGTTTATTTGAGGAGTTGACAAAAGTTTTTCTAAAGTGGCTATAAAATTTCACACTTCTCTAAGCAATGTATGAGTATTCCAAATGATACACCTACTGGCAAACACTGTTGTTTGTCTTTTTGACCCTAGCATGTCATTGTGGTTTTGATACACATTTCAATGTTAATTAATAATCTTAGGCATCTGTTTATTTGCTGATGAGCCATTTGTATATCTTCTTTGGTGAATTTGGTCTATTTAAATACTTTGTCCATATTTTTAAATTGTAATATTTTTCTTTCTATCTGCTGTGCTGAAAGAGTTCCACATAGATTCTGGACACTAGACCCTTATGAGAAATGTAGTTTGCAGGTATTTTTCTATAATTCTTTGGGTTGTTGATAGTATCCACTGAAGCACCTTGTTAAAAAACATTTAAGTCTAATATCTCTCCTTTTCTGTTGTCGCTTATGATTTTGGTGTCATATGAAAGAAACTATTGCTTAAACCAAAGACATGAATGTTTAATCCTATATATTTCTTTATGAGTTTTATAGTTTAGTTTGTACATTTAGGTCTAAGATTTTTTTTAGCTAATTTGCATATGCATTTGCATTTGCATTTGCATATGGTGTGAGGTGGGGGTCCAACTTCATTCTTTGCATGTAGATATCCAGTTGTCTCAGTACCATTTGTTGAAAATACTGTTATTTCCTTATTGAATTGTGGTTTAGTTTTGTAGGCTGCTCAAACAAATATTATGAAATGGGCCAGGTTAAACTTGGGAATTTATTAGCTTACAGTTTTGAGGCCACAAGAAAGTCCAAATCAAAGTGTCATCAATGCAATACTTTCTTCCTGAAGACCAGAATTCTGGGGCTGGCTGCTTGTGATCCTTGGCACCTCTGTTACATGGCAAGGCACATGGTGGCTTCTTCTGGCCTTTTTCTTCTGGGATGTCTTGGTTTTAGTTTCTGCCTGCTTCCTCTGTGCCTTTCCTTCTCTTTCTGTTTGAATGTCACTTGGCTTCTAAAGTACTCCAGTAATAGGATTAAGACCCATCCTGATTGAGGTGGGCCAAGCTTTCTTAACTGAAGTAATCTCATCAAAATATCCTACTTATAATAGGTTCACACTCAAAGAAATAGATTATATTTATGAACATGCTTTTCTGGGGTACAGCTTCAAACCATCAAATAAAAATCAAATTTTGTTGATTTTTTTATGTTTTAATTTTTATCAATTAACTATAAAAGTCAGAGTGTATAAAGATTTATAAATATTGTATTACTGTAATGGGTAACAATAATATATAACCTTATGCCAGTGCCACATCGTAAGTAACTGTTTGTTAAGATTTGAAAGTATAAAATGTTTGTCCTTCAATATTTTTCTTCTATTCTAGATCTCTTGTATTTCCATATGACTTTATGATCAGCTTGTCAATTTCTGCCAATAAGAGATCTAAAATTTTGATAAGGATTTTATTGACTCTGTAGATCAATTTGGAAGTATAGTCATATTGACAATATCAGGTCTAACAGCTCATGGATTGAAGAATTTTTATTTTATTTATTATCTGCAGTGGTTTGAAGCTTTATATATGCCAGAAAAGCATGCTGTTAAATCTAAACCATTCCCATAGTATGGACCCCTTCTTAGTAGGACCTTCTGACAAGGCTACATCAGTGAAGGTAGAAACAACCTCAATTAGGATAGGTCTTAATCCTATTACTGTATCCTTTATAAAAGAATAAAATTAAGGCAAAGAAGAGAAAGCCACAGAAGCAAGAAGCTGAAAGTAACAAAACCCAGAAGAGAAGGGAGAGACAAGCAGATGCTACCATGTGCCTTGCCATGTGGCAGAAGATCCAAAGATTTCCAGCAGCCAGTCTCTGGGAAAAAGGCATCATCTTGATGATGCCTTGATTTGGACATTTTTCTCAGTCTCAGACTGTAAGCTAATAAATTCCCAGTGTTTAAACCACTCCATTTCATGGTATATCTGCTTTGAGCCACATAGGAAACTAAAACGAGTATAAGAATGAGATGGAACAGATCAAAGAAGAAATGACTAATAAGAGGAAAAATAATTTGAAAATATTGTGGATATTTGAAATTATCTAGTTTAAGGGTCATCTAGTTTTGGCTAACCCAGGAGCCAAATCCAGTCTGCCACCTAATTTTTACAGCCTGCAAGCTAAGAAAGATTTTATATGTTAAATGATTGAAACAGTGAAAAGAATAATAATATTTTATAACAATTGAAAATTGTGGAAAGGAGAAGTCTGAATATGCCCTCTCACCCTTCCCTGTGACCCACAAATAAGCCTTGCACTCAGGATTACATGTTTTAGCCTTGCATCTAGGATGGATTATAAATGTGGGCTGACTTCCTTCTCTGGGTCCCTTGAGGTGTAAAATTCATCTCCTAGTAGATAGTGGTCTTCTGGCATGTCCCTTCCCCTTTTCCTCCAAACATATGTCGGCATTCATTGGAGACTGTCTGACTAAAGTAAAGTATGCAATTTTATGGCATCTGGCTCCTCACCCTTCCCACTACCTTATCTGTTCCTGGCAGGGAGATAACTGGGGTCATTCCATTTGCAACACAAGAAGGATGTGTAGAGATCATCTCCCTGCACTGGTTGTGGAGAAAGACCCACTGGCCATGGGGAACTGAAGTGCACTAGTGAAGCTGACCTTTTTTTCTTGCTCTGTTTCTTCTCTGAGTAAACGTGTTCTGTCAGTGTCTGTGTGAGTCACGTTTTTGCTGGGAGCTCCAACATCTGCAAACCATGTTGCATCCCCCATGCACCTCTCCTGGAAGTGATAACAGGAGACTCCTTTCTCCAACAAAAACTATATAAAAGTGACACACTGAAAATGTGTCTATAAATAAATGTCATTGGATCACAGGCCCATAATCATTCCTTTACGCATTGTCTATGGCTGCTTTCTCATCAAAACGGCAGAGATGAGTAGTTGAAGCAGAGAACATTTGGCTTCTCTAAAACTGAAATATTTACTCTTTGGCTTTTTTTTTTTTCTTTCTTTCTTTCTTCCTGTCACAGAGAAAGCTTGCTGACATCAGATGGAATTGAACTTTTCATCACACAGCTAAGGAGTTCTCAGAGTTTTGGTGACCTGTCAAAGGTCCTGTAAACTACTCATGGCAGAACTATAATCAGAGCCCAGATTTGATGCCTACATATGGGCTCTTTCCACTATGTGTCAATACCACCGTGCATCTCTGTTTTACTAATAGAATCACAGAAACATGGCATTCAGTGCTAGAAGGAAGACATTTAAAAGTAACGTAACATTTATCCTACTACATGGAAAAAAAAATTGAACCTCAGAAAGGAAAAAGAAATCCCAAGCTAGTTAGAGTGTAGGGCTAGATGTTAACCCAAACCTTCTGACTTTGAACACTTGTGCTCTTCCTTTTCCCACAGATATCCCAAGACGGTGAAATGTTCTGTTACAATGGCCTAGGAAAAGAGCGTACAATTACACAGACTATCTCCCTCAGTCTGACAGTATCTATCTATCTATCTATCATCTATCTATCTAATCTATCTATCTCATCTATCATCTCATCCATATAACAAAACAAACATAATAATTCTTATATTTTAGGCACCACTCTAAGTGCTTTACAAATGCCATCTTATTTAATCCACTGGTATAACAAACAAGCAACATTCATGAATCCCTCTAAATTGTATTTGAGAAAATTCCTTCCCTGCTCTGGAATGAAAATTTTGGCAGTCCCCTAGTTTGTTTAATCATTCCTGGTTTAAAAAATGCATGTGGTCACTTTACCTTGCAAACAAAATCTCAATTTAGTGATTAAATATGGATGAAGCCATGTTGTACTCAAAGCTAAGAATTTATTTAATCTTGTATCTTCTTTTCCAAAACAGAGGCATCTGTGAGTTGGCCTCTGTTCAAGGGAGAAGGTGATATAGCCTTTCATTTATTTCTCTGCCCCAAGGTTTCTAATTGGTTTTTGTTTGTTTGTTTGTTTGTTTTTTAGTGTCACATAGGGGTGGCAGAGTTCAGAGAAATGTCAGAGGATGGCAAAGCTCTTCATGACTGGTGCCGTCATAGATGATTGATTTCTCTTTCTCTAGACTTGGAAGATGGTCAACACTTATCTGTCTTCTCTGGTTCTTCAGAGACCCTTATAGGGAACATGTCCCTGGACTTACTCTGGCTTTAGTAATGCATTTTCAGCATGGTTCTTCAGCCTACTTTGATGTTTTGGGTGTGTGTGAGAGGGAGAGTGTGTATCTTCTTATGTTGTAGTCTGGGTGGTCCTCATAGGTAAACTCCAGAAAACAGCCTGGAGGAAATGTCTCCAGGCTATGTTCTTTCACACCCAGTCCACAGGAATCTTCCTGTGACAAACAGAAGTACAGGATGGCCCAAAGCACCAGCTATCCTGAAAACTGCTGCTGAGGCCAGTGCCCTTCAATATCTTCAATATCTCATATTATGATTTTCTGGGCACCCCTGGGGTTCCTTGATTACAAGGATTCACAGGCAGTGCTGAAGTGCCTCTGTTCAAGATCCTCACATTCACTTGAGGTTAAGAGAACTCACAGTCCACTACAGCAGCTCTCTGCAAAGACTTTCCCTTCAAGACTCTGAGATTAATCAGGCTGCTTTTACAAACTCAATGTGATTAAGGTGCCAATAACCTTGTAAATAGTTTTCAGTTACTGCTTTTTAGAATTTTCATCTTGGTCATGTTGGTATATTCTCTTTTAACTTCCTGCTATGTGAGAAATACTTTCAGAAACTCTCAGGATCTTTGCAAGTGAACAATATCTATCAAGATCATTTGGAGTGCTTATAAAAATACAGAATCTTGGCTTCACTCAAGACTCGGTATTACAGAATCTCGGCTGACAATGAAAAATTTGCAATTTGACAAGCTCTTTGTAAATTATTATTTTGCATATTAAAGTTCAAATAAGTGCACAAGCTAGTACTATAAACATTCTTTTAGAGTAGGAGTAATGAAAATAGTAGAGGAGGGAAAAATAATAGAGGGAAAGAAATGAAGACAAAACTAAATATTCAGGGTACAATGATTTTAAAAATAAAAATATTGCATAAAGAATTATTCTTTTATGAACCATTGGCATATATACATGTGGGCACAAACTGAAGTCTTTACATTGCTTTAATTTCCAAATATAAAATAATTTGTGAAATAGCAAAAATGAAAACTTCACATGAATATCTGAGGCTCAAGAAGTATGCATGGTCAAATACAACTGATAATATCATATGAAAATGAAATAAGAGGTTACTTTTAAAGATATTAAGTTCAAATTCTCCATTGTTTAGGAAGAAATTAATAGCAAGCCTAAAGATAGAAACAGGAAAACCTTATGATATGTTAGGACGGCAGAAATGACATTTAGTTTAAGCCTCAAAGTAACAAAGCTCAATAAACTTAAAATATAGGAATTATCAATAACATTCTTTGGTGGGTTTTCAAAACAATCACATAGTAACTGGCATAATTCCATGTCAATAGGACATTTAAAATATTATTCCTTAATTATTATATTGGGACATGAAATGAAAACAGACACATTCCTAATAGTGGTGTTGACATATTTTTCAATTTCCTTCAGCCTGACATATAGTTTGAGTTTTTTTACAATATAAAGTATGACTCCCCATGTAAATGACTAAGTAGTTAATTTATTATCAATTCCAGATATAATAAGATTTTAGCATGACTTTTTATTCTGTAAAAATCAAGTATTAGTTGAAATCATGTGGGACTTCACTTAAGGGTTAAAATGTTACATATTGAGGAAATTCTATTTTACCACAAGCAGCTAATAACTGACACCAAAAATGACATTTTTCAAATAAGAAGTTAATCAATTTTTAGAGTTTTGATGAAACATATAAAATCAATCATTTTAATTCTTAATTAAGGAACTAAGATTTTTCCCCCAAGAAATCATTAAATAGCTTCTTGTGGTTTTGATGACTGATAGATACTACAGCATATTCAGCATGTTATGGAGATGTATATCATAAAGATCTAAACTTGACTAGGAATGAGGAAGACATTTGTGATGAAGTTTCATTTAAGTGAAGACCTGAAGCCTCAATAAATGACGATGGGTAGAAGACTATTTCAAAAAAGCATGTGCAAAGGTGAAGAGGCTAAAAAAAATATTGTGCACTGGGAATACTGTCAGAATTGGCATTGGGGCACAAAAAGTAAGAAAGACAGTGACAAGGGAAGAAGCCAGTGAGGTAGTTGGTAAAAACATGGAAAACCATTTGAGCATTTGCACTTCAGCATAAAGGTAACAGGCACCTTTGAAAGTTTTTTTTTTTTATGTTGAAAGAATCACTGTCAGAGTTGTATTTTTGAAAGTTCTTCCAACTTGCCATGTGAAGAATAGTTTGGAAGGAGTAAGATTTACAACAAGTCAAAAGTTATCTAGGAATCACCCCAACACCCTTGGAGGGTGAGGTCTGGAGCTTGGTCAACACCCAGATGCTTGAAGAGGGTGGAACCCAGAAAGTGGTCATTGGGCAAGCCTGTGGAGAGGGTGGGTCCCCATGTGGCCCCAAGGAGAAGAAACCAACGTCTTAAGAATGACTCTTAGACTTTGAAATCGAATGGAGGATGCCCTGCAGGTTTCCTGAACTGTAGAGAATCCATGACTCATGTTTAACATCCCAATTTCTCCTTATGATATTGAAAATGTTTATCCTTTGTCTTTCCATTTGTGTATTGGAAGCAGTTAAATGGTTTTGTAATTTTCAGAGGTGTACAGCAGACAGAATTTTGCCTGAAGACAAACTGTATTTCTTTAAACTGCCTATGATATGATTTTGTACTTGAATTGTTACTGATTTACGTTTTTTTTGAGAATTGTAATGTATTTTTGGAATTCAGAGGGTGGAATGTAACC